>CABFVZ010002643.1:12489-46747 GCA_902151445.1 Timema monikensis | reverse complement strand
GATGGTATGAGCATGTAATGAGGAGGTTGGAGTATATGAGATAGTAGAGGAAGCAAGACTGAGATGGTTTTAGCATGTAATGAGGAGGTTGGAGTATATGAGATAGTAGGGGAAGCAAGACTGAGATGGTATGAGCATGTAATGAGGAGGTTGGAGTACATGAGATAGTAGAGGAAGCAAGACTGAGATGGTGTGAGCATGTAATGAGGATGGAAAAAGAGAATATGCCAAAGAAAATAATGGAAATGTATGTAGGAAAAGACCACAAGAAAGGCCAAGAAAGAGATGTAAGGAGCAGATAACAGAAAATGTTCAAGTGAGAGGAAAAGAATGGAAGAAATTAAAGGAGGAAGAACAGTGGAAGGACAGAGGAAGATGGAGTCATTTTACTAAACTGACTCGACCACAGGCTGGAAACAGGTGAGGATGATGATGATGTTCTAAAAATATATACAAAAGGGGGAAATTGTAAAATGGGGGGAGGGGAGTGGGGCATTAAGTGTCTGTTGCCCCGGGTGCCGACTGTTGTAAGGCCGGGCCTGTAGGTGCATATCCTAGTGGACATTTAGAACCACATCATTGAGGTTAATATGGATCGTAAGCTAAATAATTATACTGTCAGATATTTGAAACAAATTTTATGAATTATAGTGTTTAATTTAATGATTTATTCTATTGATGAGTTATTTGCTATCACAAATCAACTTTATGTTTGAATTTTATAATAAAAATTATTTAACATACAATACATTTTATTGAATGGCATGCTTTTTATTTAAAAGTGTAAGTACTAGAGTCAGGTGGTCAGTGGGTAGTATAGACTAAGTAAGGCAGTGATTGTATTCAAACAGTAATACATCCATTTATTTTCAATAATATTTACAATTGAAGTCATTGAAGGTAAAACAGAACAAACAAGTAAGACTCCGCCCAGCAGTGGTGAACCGGGTAAATAGGGCAGTTGCCCCCTTACCTTCAACACCTCAAATTAATCTTTAAAAAATTTTCCCGCAAATACCCACTCCAAATAGATTCTAGAGGCACCCAATTTATAAAAAAAAATTTGGGAAAAAGACTATACCGATAATTTAAATAATTTCTAGAGGAAACTAATTTAAAAATATTCAGAACAAGGATTGTTCCAAAAAGCTTCTAGGTGAATCCATTTTTCTTGCAACTCTTCCCGGAAAGGGTCCTTGGAGGGTTGAATTGAGAAAAAGTGTACCCGCATTTACATGGAGGGGGAGTGGGAAACAATCTAGGAAATTCCACCCTCGGCACATCCAAAAGTTGGAACCTTTATCTACCCTAGATTGTCAGTCTGGTCTATTGCAAGGGTAGCTAGCACCTCAAACCATGTTACCACCAAACTCTTTTAAATATAATTATTTTGATTGGATCTAACCTACATTTACTGGTGAATCTGAACATTTTATTAAAAGAAAGTTTTAAAAAAAAAAATCAGTTCTTTCTAAATAAATGACCAGCTAATTATCGTTTGCTTGCTCTTACTAATTTCTTATCAAGAGTTTTATATATAAAAAAAAGTCTCGGACATTTCCATTGGTTGGCATTCTCACGTGATTAAGAATAAGGACTTTGAGCTGGTTAACATTTCTAAGGACCATTACGATATGGTTTTATCTGTGGATAGTGTAAAGAGACAATGGACTCTACAGGATTAAGATAATCTAGGTTTATTCTCGACTAACCTAACAACACAGGATTAAGATAATCTAGGTTTGTTCTAGACTAACCAAACAACACAGGATCAAGATAATCTAGGTTTGTTCTCAACTAACCTAACAACAAAGTGTGCAAGCTAAGCCTTGTCTCTGGGGGTGAGAACTACTCTAATGCCGTTTTCAGGCCGCAGCACCAATTCACCCAATAGGATTACGTCCTCCATCTTGTCAAGACACCGCACAGAGTAGTGACGGAACAAGTATGAGAGAATTGTCTTCTCTTCCTGCAAAGCAAACTTTTGGCCTGAAACAGTGGTGTGGGCACTTACATTAGTTAGGTTTCTTTTTGAAAGTTAGAGGAGTTAGAAACAAACACTAATTGACAGCAAATATTACCTTGTTTTGACAGGTCTCATGTCTGTCTGTCTTAGGTTCAATTCCAGACATGGCCAAAATATGTATCGAATAACAAAACTTCTCCTTTCAGAGTGCTGAACTAATGGTCAGGGGGCTGGATGTTGTGTCTGTCCTAGTTTAGGATGTCTTAAGTAGATATGTCACCACATTTGTTTTTCTCGATTCAGATTTTTAAGTTGAACCTAAATATTTCGATATCAATATCGATTCTTGAACATTTCCTCTTTCATTTTTTCCCAACCACACAACCTCATGTAAAAACATAATTGTTCAACTTCATAGCCCAAAAAACAACTTAAATGTAAATAGTAATAAAACAAAATCAATTTTTAATTTTAACAAAGAAAGATAATCCATTTTACCTAGTATTAAAGCCTATTACAAATGATTAATAACATAATTACAATAGTAAGTAAGTATATTTTTACCTACAAATAAAGCCTTCCAAAACAAACTTTTATAAATAATTTAAAAATTATGTAAGAAACAACTGTCGTAAACACTAGTTAAAATATTGCCAAATAGGGTCGTTAGTTGGACCAAAATACATATCAAATAACGGCAAGTAAACTAATATGAGAGCTAATCGATTACAGCTCATTGTGAATGTTGGCAGTCTTGTCGAGAGCTAAGAATCGGAGAGCTGTTATATTAATATCGATAACAGTAGGAAGCAGAGTCTGGAGTTTGGCAGCCCTTGAACATTCCAACAAGCACAACCTAGTGTCAGTTGGTCCCCTCCATCAGGTAACATTCCAACAAGCAGGACCTAGTGTCGGTTGGTCTGTGTACGGATGTACGGATGTCTCACACCATTTGACTCACCTATGCAGTTCCTAGGCCCCGCACTGAAAGGGATGTAAGCGTACGGATGTCTCGCTTGGATGTTCTCAAGCCGGAAGTTGTCAGGGTCAAATTGGTCTGGGTTGGGGAAGTATTTGGGGTTCCGATGAGCAAAGAAGATTTCAAAAGTTAGCATGGTTCCTGCTGGAATCAAGTATTCGTCTGAAACATCAACATCAATGTAATTACAATGGTTTGTTAGAATACAGTAATTACTTGTAATTGTTAGTTAACTAACAACCCTTGTTTTGGCCCCATACCTAGCTGTATGTCCTGGTTCAGATGTCTCTGGATGAAGGGAACACTAGGGTACAGTCTCAGGGACTCCTTGATTACTTGCTCCAAGTATTTCATCTCCTGAACATCCCGCATGGTGGCTGCACGAGACAAGCCCTGGAAGATCTCGTCCAATTCTTGCTGCACGCGGACCTGAAAGCAATCAGTGAAACTATTTATTTAGGTTGTCCTGTTTTCTTATATATCACTGACAAAATATAGATAAGACCTTTCAAATACACACAACCTTCACTGTCACGATTGTGTTGCAGCAAAGTGAGGTGGCCCGTTTACCTGAATCTCCGGATGTATCCCCAGGAGAAATATAGTCCAACTCATCCCTGCCGCAGTCGTGTCATGACCCTACAACACAACATACTCAGTTTGTTAGTTTGTTTTGATCTAGGTTTAGCTCTCAACTGTGCTCTCCAGTGCTATTTTGTTGCCTGTTCCACGAATTGTCCTGTAGTTTTCTTAGCAGTTAATTTGAATATTAGCCTTGTCTACCTCCTTACTAGTGTTTTATCTATCGGTGTTTGCAGGGAAGAGTTCTATTACTCTTCAAACACACAGCGACAGTTCAACAGATCCTGTAGAAATACTTTGTTTAGGACACAAGAAGGAATCCCCACTGCACACTCGGCAGGATACAGTTAAACATGCACGCTCACATTAGTTCCAAATAACCTCCATTGCGTCTTCTGTTTACCTCGAACATGAACGTGTCAACTTCTTCTCGTATCTCTTCATCCGAGAGCCCTCCTTCTTGGAGAGACACCTCCAGGAGGAGGTCGAGAAATGCTCGACGCTTCTTTTTACCTGAAACAATATGGCGCCAGGTCTCCTATTCACGTAACTTGTTGAGACCGTGGATACAAACAAGTTGCTGGGGCAGCAACATCTACTCTCAAGTACGACAAAAAGGGAGGTAAACATGATTTTGGAGTTCATCAAACAAAAAGCTTTAACTATTGTAGCATGTCACTTAATTCAAATGACATCTACTTACTTATATCTGCACCAAATGCTAAAATAATATATGGGAATCCGTAATAATATCACTTGTCTTCTACTCACATTACACGGATGTTCCCGGATTCGATCACCATGCTTTCACCAACTGTTCTGCAAGTATGGCGGAGTAGAAGACGTGACAGTTTCAACGAACGTCAAACCCCTTGAACTCAACATTGAAGAAAGACCTGACTATCGCTGGTCCGATGC
Organism: Timema monikensis; assembly: GCA_902151445.1. NCBI lineage: Eukaryota > Metazoa > Arthropoda > Insecta > Phasmatodea > Timematidae > Timema > Timema monikensis. The sequence continues at coordinate 42,302 of CABFVZ010002643.1, read as the reverse complement.
CACGAGCTACGGACACTACTCCTCTAGCGGACTTCCTTGGCACCTTATTTCTCCACCCCCCTTCCCCTTGTTTACATGCCCAATTAAAATGCAAAATTATTTTGATAGTCAGAAAAAGAGTATATAATGGCCGATCCCTATGTTCACAAATTGTAGTTCATCTTTGGATTTCCTCGAAGGAGGAACCTCTGCTCCAAAACCTGAAGAAGATACTGCTGATCACGATGGTTAGGACGTGGGTATCACCGCCTCGACAATCTTCTTATTGATCCAAGTATTCATTGAATTTCCAAGTCCTTCACACTTGTTTAGTTAGTCCTTATGACTATGTTTTCTTAGGAGCTTACTTTAAGCTTCCTCTTCTCCATGAGTTCATTATTCCGTTTTAAGTCCTCATGACTTCACTATATGTTATTGCGCCGTGGACGTCATGTTCACGTGTATGGCTCCAAGCAGGTTGTCTAATTCCTTTATTGGAGGACCTAGTTAGGTCAGTATCTCACAGCATTCTTGTTGCCACTCCTCTTTCTGTGTTACTATTTTGTATGGACCTGTTTGTTAGTCATCTGCTAATGTAACTGAACTACGGCCATCTTACCGTTTATTATTCTGGATGTCGTTCCTTTGTCTAGTCAAGCTAGATAGCTTGTCCGACATGTAACTTGGTAACTCTAAAACTATAGGATTAGCTGGTTTGCTATATATGTTGCTAACTCTCCATGTTATCTTTTTAGACCTTTCTGATGGAAGTCTGGCGCTAACCCGGCTGTCTTGTAGTCCTATACCCTATCAACTTTACCTCCATTTGACTGTTGTTGTGTCGTCTTTTCCCCTGCTACGGGTAGTTCCCATGTTTCTCGAGTTGTTAAGTCTTATCATTAACTGTTGTAACCCAATATCACCTTTTTATGTTATTTGTATAATAAATCTATTTTTCTTACCTAATCAATTCTTTTACACTTATGAGATATGTACCCCTACCTACATATATAGACATAGAGAAAGATATGTGTGAGTGGAGAAATGTACCTGCATTTGTGTGGAGGAAGTGTGAGAAACATTTAAAAAAACCTCATTAGACCTGACAGGGATTTGAGCCTGGATGTCTAAACCAGAGCAGTGAGCTTGACAATAAGGCATAATTAAGGGTAGTTTAGTAACCAACCTATGGAGCTGTCTTCGTCAGAAGATTTGTTAGTGGTCCTCGTAGCTCCAGCGAGTAAACTTTTCTTTTCTTGAATAACCTGGCAATGGGAAGTGAAATGTTAAAAATAAACATATTTGAGTGCATTGTCAAACACTTGACCTTGGAAGTGTTTTGTCACACCTTGTTGGTGAATCCGTGAAGTTGTCCGATGCACTCCTTGTAGCGCCGACCCATCTTGGTACGTTGGAAGATGAAGTTGGGATGAAGCCAGGGACTTATTGCTCGGTTGAATGTTGCTTCAGTGATGCTAGAAACACCGACACGTGCTAACACTTGTACAATGTTCACCCTCCTCAAACTGTACTCTCGGTTTAAAACCAGCCAAGACCAATACTTACTCATACACCGCCTTCACATACGCCGAGTCTGTGTCCTCTTGTGCGTTTATTTGTGTTCCCATTGCCGTCTCTGGAACACAACGCGTCATTGTTGCAAGAAACAATGTAAGCAAGAGATGTGCCCATTGTTGCAATATACAGCAGACACTCACCACAGATTATGTCGAGAGCGCAGCGCGTAATGAAGGGGTAGATGTCAAAGACCCTCCCATGGGCATGAGGGCGCAGTTTTTCCAACATTATCTCGCTCTTCTCCACAAACACTTCCTGGAAGTTCTCCAAAATCTTGAAGTGGAAAGTTGGAGTGATCATCTTTCTGTGTGAGTGCCATTTGGCACCTGGAACATGATCAGTACCAACACTAGGTTCACAAGTGCCAGTTGGCGCAAGGAACATAGTCAGTACCAACACTAGGTTCACAAGTGCCAGTTGTCACAAGGAACATAGTACCAACACTAGGTTCACAAGTGCCAGTTGTCACAAGGAACATAGTCAGTACCAACACTAGGTTCACAAGTGCCAGTTGTTACAAGGAACATAGTCAGTACCAACACTAGGTTCACGAGTGCCAGTTGTCACAAGGAACACAGTTGTCACAAGGAACATAGTACCAACACTAGGTTCACGAGTGCCAGTTGTCACAAGGAACATAGTCAGTACCAACACTAGGTTTACCAGATACAGTAAATGTAATGCTGGACTCACCTGTGCTCGTGAGCAGTCCAGTTCCTAGCCACGGGTGCAGAAACTTGTAACTAAGACTCTTGTCTATGTGTTTGGGTGACCCCAGCAACAACTGCAATCAAACATTCTACTAGATACGTAATGTTACTTGGCTTTGAACCAACAGCCCTTCATATACTTATAGGGAAAAAACTTGTCATAAAACTAGATATGATAATGTATTGTAAAAGTGTAATAAAGTATTTACCTCAAAATGCTGGGGTTTCATGAGGTGAACCTCGGGTATGGGCCCAATCCAAGTCCTGAACAAAGGACCAAACTCGGTGACGTCCTTCTTGGCCTGAGCCATCAACTCTATGACAGGATCAAGAAGTACGTTACAGGTGTTAACATGACAGAGGTTGAGATGTGCTTACAGTGCTTTAGGTTACTGTAGATACTGAGATGTGCTTACAGTGCTTAGGTTACTGTAGATACTGAGATGTGCTTACAGTGCTTAGGTTACTGTAGATACTGAGATGTACTCACGGTTCCGTGGGAAGGTCAGCAGTTTCCAGGAGGTGCCGATGACGGGGTATGCCCTGGGGCCCGGTAGTTTGTCCACCAGGTGTACCATCTTGGCCCTCTTTAACGCCATCTTGAGCAGGTACCAACACAACAGGAGGAGCCCAAAAGACGCCACCCCCACCATTGTGTCCATATTTAGAGTATAGGAGATGGATTGATTCCTATTAGCAACTTAACAGAATAAAAGATTAGGAAGGTAAAATAAACTGTAGCAGCATTTACCTAAGATTGTCTACCATAGTTGAGAGCGCTATATTGCTAGTTATGATCTGCTCTAGACAAGGACGAGAGAGGTTCACTAGACAGACTAGCCATGTGGTTTAGTAGCATCACAAGGTAGTGTTTAGTATGTCACTGGCAAGGCACAAAAGTTTAAAAGCTAAATTTAAAATGTTATTTAAAGTTTGAGTTCAAATTGGGAATATAGAGTTGAAAGCAAATAATGGTGAATGGTTTGGTGTGGATTGCTTAGGTCCCGGTATTTTGACAACTCTACAATACCTCTCAATTACAAAGACATTTAATCAACTCCCTGATATACTAACATGACACCAATAGTAGATACATGTGCTAGCACCGTGATCCGAACCAAGGTCTCCTAGACCAATCTAGCCACTTAGCCACAAGCTTTGATAACAGTTCAATGAAAATAATCAGCCAAGTTATCTCTGGTTGAGCTTTATATGGCTATTTGTTGTATTTACAACTGGTTTATATTGGTTTGTGTTGCCCCCTCAGCCAGAGCACGACACCGTATTGCTCCTCACGCTGTTTAGTAACGCAACATGTAGGACAGACAACATTAATAGAAGTGATATTACCTCAACCGCAACCAAGAAATACAAGACTCGCCTCTCACTGGATGTCCTCACATCGCGTTTTACTGATAAAGATAACAGTCACAGATAACAAACTCTCAACCTTTGTATTGTGTAGTGTTTTACACTTTACAGCAATATTTATATTAATTGAAAGTGTTTGTTCAACTGAGCTGGAGTGTTGGTTTTCCAATACTCTCTCCATGCTAATGTGTATGTTCTTCCTCATTCAAGCTCAACAGTTTGAGATGCTCATTAACATAAGACTAGAAAAAAGGTAAATTTTTTAGTAGGTTAGGACAAAGTAATTTACCCCAATTACTAAGGATTATCACTGAATCTTTGATTGAATTGAGTCAAAATGTACCCGTACTTGCATTTAAGGAGAGTGGGAAACCAGCATAAATACATCCGAGCCCTGATCTCTCGCAACATCCGGTCTAGTTGAACATGTTCTGTATTCTACCACGTTGCAGTGGAGAGTTAGGATACGTTCAGAGAGACCCACACAAGACCAAGAGAACATCTCGGTCTCTTCAGTGCAGTGGAGAGTTAGGACACGTTCAGAGAGACCCACACGAGACCAAGAGAACATCTCGGTCTCTTCAGTGCAGTGGAGAGTTAGGACACGTTCAGAGAGACCCACACGAGACCATGAGAACATCTCGGTCTCTCTTCTCGGGGAAGGACTTGCCCTTCTTTCCTCCTTGTCCCTTTGTTTGTATTACAAGCCAAACCATAATATTTGAAGGATACAGGGGAAAAGGAGTCACATTACAATCTTTCAAAGCCCAGCAGTGATTATTATACAGTGGGATGAATCACAGAGGAATTTAACATTCATACATTTAATCAAGTGTTAAATCACTGGTCTGGGGCCTGGTTGTCTAGTTTGTCTTATAATTATGTTGGTTCTGAACCAAAATAGGGCAGTATTAGAGCTCTAAAATAGATCTCACTTGATAAAGAGAATGTGAGTCTTGAATAGATTTTCTCAGATTTCATAATTTGCGGGTCTCATCCCTAGAAATAATGTAAATATGACAAATACTTCATTTATCCATAATCTAGAGTGCAATAGAAAGGTCTCTTGATCGTCTAATAGATGGCAGCACTGAGTTGGGACAGGAGAGAGCCAAACTGAGCAGCCGTCATTGATATTCGGCAGAGGGTGGCAGGAATTAACAGGATCTCACTACTGCACATTATCTTTGTAATAGAACAAAGTCTGTCTGTCTGGTATTGCGCGTATGCTGAGGGCTGTGCACCTAGAAGCTGCTATTATACTTTTTATGTTTATTGAAGACTGGGTGGTAAGAACGAACAAAGAGATGTAGTATTTATTGCCATAAAAGCTACTAAACAGTGAAGAATATTCAAGACTGGTCTCTAATAATGATGATAATCGCGAGTGAACTCACCATTGCCCCTCCCAAGTATACTTCCCGCACAACACAACATGCCGCGAGAAACTCAACTACTGACTAAACGAGCGAACTGTGTGTAAGCTTGAACTATGATTAATCATAAGGCATGCTGGGAAAGTATGACGAACATGCGTTAAAAGACGGTGATATGTCTAAGAAACTGTTGTTCTGAGTTCGTCCACAAGATGCTCGAATGTTCTACCCCCGTCTAGTTACCCCTTCCCCCTCTTCACCTTTGTTTTCACTACCCCTCTTCCCGAGCCTGAATATGAGCATATATAATGATGTAACTGATTGATATGACACACCTAGGTATCCAGGATATTATAAAAGGTATATAAATTCACTTTCGGCTGTTGTATTGCAAAATTATTTTTCGGCAAATTAATAGACTACAAAATTTATGGATTACGTAATGCTTTAATCTTTTTTGGTACATTACGGCTTATAATTCTCATATTTACATTAGGTTTGCTAAACGTGAAATCCCCTTTAGGGTTTACGTATCTGGCGTATGACGCCTTATTGAGCAACTAATTGTAAATTATGCCGAGGTGATGGATATTCACCCGTAACTATGGACCTTGTTATTTATTCTCATATATATATATAGTTATATTGTTCATGTTCAATCTCTCTTCATTTTGTATCAATAAATAATCTCCTATTTACCTTATGCTGTTTCTTAACATTTCACGTTCATATTTGAAACCCTACACTGTTAGCTGAGGAACAGGGAAATATTTGAGTAGTGGGTTCGGGGAAACAGAAGACAAATGGACCAATGTATGGTCTATTTAGCTTGTGATTATCCTATCGGCTCCCCTGCAAATATTGTATCTTTGCCCTTTGAATGTATATATATTATTGTTAACATATTTTATTTTCGTCTGTCTGAAGCAAAGATAAGTGTTAACACAAGGTAGCCCCCGGAAATAGGTGCTTCCTACAGCATCATTTTTATAATTTGTAATTACTGGAATGTCACCTCTGCTAGAAAATGCGCTCATGCAATGAGCGACGAGTGGCTACTCTGTGAAGCTGATAGGGGTGTGCAAATAGGATTATTTATCAAATCGAATAACAACATTTCAAACAAATACCAAATAGATTATTCTTACATTTTTGATAAAATAATTTAAATATTACTTCAAAACACTTATTTGTGCTGGTCTTGATAAAAAAAAAGAAGATTGGATTTAAAAGAAAATTTTAGGAAAATGAAAAACTTTTAATCCAGTTTTTTGGACGACATATTTATTAATATTAAAACATTATTATTATTTGAAAGTGTACTCCTCACCTACCTTTGTGTGAGGATTGGTTGTCTCCTAAGCAATATCGCTGTCAGCTGAAAGGCTTACTCCGCAAATGAGTGTTGAGCCAGACAGTATTGAACATCTCTCACTCATAGGAGGATCACGTGGCTTTCTGCTAACAGTATCCCCCCCTCCCCTCATATTGAACCAAGGACGGGAGTATTTTTAACTCCAAGTCACCAGATTATCTTGCGCGTATTTAACATACTGGTCTGATCGGGACTTTTAAGATAATTATGAAACAACTATTTGGAGTTTTGAATCGAATATTTGGCCGTTATTTATTAAAAATTTAGACTACTTGCACACCCCTAGTAGCTGCAGGTTATCATTAACACTTTGCCTACTAACGTTGTAATATTAAGACATTCGGAAATTTAGGATTTCTGCGAGGCGGCATAATATTACCATACTTTCGTTGTGATATAACTACAGTACGCTATTAAGGTCGGTTTATTTAATTATTTTAGTGTATACTTCTGCCAATAGATTATACTGCTTTTTAAAAATACAATCTCTTCATCACACGTTATATAACAAATTATTGTTATTTTTGTTTTTCATTCATCATATAAATGTCATATAAAGTAGAAATTTTGTAAATAAACTAGGCCTATTAGTTTGGCTATTTTTCTAAATGTCAAAGTAAACAAAATTTAAAAACTTAAAAAAAACAATGTGTCTGACTAAATCTAGTGAATTTTTATAAGAATATAAAGGTTTAAATTAGGAGGGATAGCCAGGACACTTATACTCCATTCACGGTAGGAATTACTCTCTGAAAGGTCTTTTTTCCTTACAATATCCTACTATATAATAGATTTATGGTAGGGAAAAAGGCCTTTCAGAAAACAATTCCTATGCTGAACAAACTTTACCTTGGTGATACTGGAGTTTGGATAGAACACTAAAAAACACAGTTCCATCAGGTCAAGAGAGTAGACTTATAAGAATATGAGTAATTTGAGTAATATATCATGTTGAAAAATAACTCCCAGAGAAAGATTTCATGCAAGCATCAATTGTATGCTAATGAACTAGCTTTGTTGGTAAGATTTAGAAAATGTTCCTGTTTTTATGAAAATCAGACTGTCAGAATAGAATATAAAGATTCAGCAGGGTGGAACACTCGCTTAGTGTCAAAGCAGGTTCTATTTTTGTAACATAAGCACAAACATACATTTTAAATATGATATAATTGTTAAAAGTTATGAAATAAAATTAAGAAATAGAATTAAACCCTGAATTTTTAAGATAAAGTGGAAAGTTTCAAATTTTTTATTAAAGCAGTTACTTTCCTTCAGCTTGAAGGATTGGACTTTGTTCACAATCCAAACAATAACATAAAGTTAGATTTAACAAAGAGATAGATCAATAATAGTTTGTCAGACTTCCCAACTACCTGTCAGTATGAAGAGATAAATAAAAACAGCCCAAACAAAAGCACAAGAACACAATGTAACTTACAATTGTATTGTACATTATTTTTGATTACAATTTCCAAAATAAATCAGATAAAACAGCAATGAATATAAAAACTTTAATTATATTTGGAGATATAAGCATATTATATATTAAGATGTGTATGTTTTGAATTAACTATCCAAGATATTTACAATGACTATTGAAGAATAATCCCAGAGATCCTACAGCTACGACAGTTGACTGAATGTTTGTGCAGATGAAACAACTCAAAGCACGTAGTCGAGTTCATAACGAATGTATTGATTCTTTGGATCATTGACTATTCTGGGGTATCCTGCGACCAGAGCGTCCTGGCCACCGATATACAGCGAGTTGTAGATCTTCCAGTACACATCCCGGACCTTGCGTGCTGGATGGAACAAGCCCTGAAGAACGTACTGCAGGATCTTGTTCGAGCCTAAAGCCACGCGGAGACCCTCGATGGAGTCCATGAAGGCCTGCACCAGGTGAGGGGAGGTCTCAAAGATGTTGGGCCACACGTGATTCAGCAAGTGTACCAGAGCGTCCTCACAGCCAAACCCGTACACGCCGAGCGCCATGTGTTTGATGGCGGCGCAAGCAGTTTGTCTGTGTACCAGGTCCCTGTAGCAAACAAACGCAGTCATTCACCACATATTTCCCTCTGGGGGACATGGAGAGAGGAGAGCAGAGGAGAGCAGTCTCACCTGTCCATGAGGGCGTCCTCCAGGAGCGGAGTGACTGCGTAGATGTAGTCCTTGCCCATCTCCCCGATATACTCAAACAGGAAGGACAAGGACTTGAGGACTCCGTTCTGGACGTTCAGTTCTGGTACTCTGTACTCGTTCATGAGAGCGGGCAGGACGGTGAACGGTGAGCAGGTCTCTGCCACGATGGCTATGGCCACGGTTGTGCACACACGGTTTTGTCTCTCTTGCACTTTGAGGTTGTTCAGCAGTGTGGCCAACACATCGTGCGGACTAGCACAAAACACACCAGATCACTAGTAAGCTCGCCATGTTATCAGGTCGTGGAAACATATGTTAATCATGTGAGAAATGTCCAGGACTCACCCAATAGCCTTGGCGATGTAACCAAATGTATTGACTGTAGCTCGTCTGATAGCCTTCTTATGTGCCTTGAGCAGTTCTAACAGCTCGAAACATATCCTCATCCATTCCCTGGCAGAGACATACTCCGGACCTCTGTCGGCGATACGGCCCACCAGGTCGATACAGTTCTCTTGCACCTGACAGGCACACAACATCTCGGATAAACTTAGCACTAGATGTGGACAAGAGAGAATAATACGGACAACTTGAGCCCATGGCCGAGTGACATTGGATGTTACCTTCTCGTGCCGATTCTTGAGGATGGGAGTGAGTCTGGGCAACAAATCTTTGATGGGAGGAGTCATCTTGGTCATCCCAATAACATTGACAATAGCCTTCAGCGCACCAAGAATGCTGCCCAACACTTCGGGGTACTCTTCCCCCAGGTACTCGTACAAGACCACGCCCAAATGGCCCATCAGTTTCTCCTACACACACATACATACACACACACGTGTAGTGACAGGCCCCACAAGTTGTACAAAATCTGATTATAGTTGGAACAATAGTTCAGTTTATCTAGTAATATGACAGACCTCTTGGCAAGTCTTCATGACAACCGCTATCCTGGAGATAAGGTCAGCGGCTTGCTGGCGGACTTTAGCTGACTTGTTGTTCAACCTCCACAGAATAGTTCCACAGATCTGTGGCAAGTACGGCTTCACCCGCTTGCCAAGCTGGTTCACGATGGTGCCGAAACCATTGAGCATCACCACATCCTACAAACACAACAGTGACCATTAGTTCCATGTCACGATGGTGCCGAAACCATTGAGCATCACCACATCCTACAAACACAACAGTGACCATTAGTTCCATGTCACGATGGTGCCGAAACCATTGAGCATCACCACGTCCTACAAACACAACAGTGACCATTAGTTCCATGTCACGATGGTGCCGAGGAGTACCATCTTAGCAAGACCTACCTCTGTGGTCTGCTCCTGGAAAGCGTACAGTATGCCATCTATGAGCTGCTCCTCCAAACGAGAATCTATGTCGGCCGCTCCAAGGTTACCCATGATCTTCTCAATGGTCTCCATCACCATCTTACGGTACTGCTCGTTCTCATCCTTCAGGTCATCCACCACGCGGTTGATTATTTCCGAGGCTCCAACTTTGTTGGCAATCTCGACCGTCGTGTCTACCAACTGCAAGAAAACGTTAAACTCTCAATACTTGCGCATATGTGTAGTTTTCTGATAGTGGCAGCAGTGCTGCTTTTTGACTTTCCAATGTTGGTTCAGATTTCCAGCCAAACCAGCCATAATTCAAGGTTTCAAGGTCATTGAACCCTGGGTAAGGAAAGTATAGTCATCATTAAAAAAGAAAATCACGATTTTAATGGATGTCGAAGTTTCATGACATCCTGAACTTGAAAAAGTTTTTTTTTGCAATGACGCATGTCTATTACATGGATTAGAGCCAAAACCATTTTACTAACGAGCTAAAACTTGTTATCCAGGGTCTTATTGAAGATTCTCGGAAATTTTTAGAATCAGATATCTACCCCTAGCTACTCTGTGAGGTATATTGGTAGTGTGATTGAGGCAGAGGGAGATATAGTGAGACGAGGGCAGAGGGAGATATAGTGAGACGAGGGCAGAGGGAGATATAGTGAGACGAGGGCAGAGGGAGAGGTTTTATACAGGTGTGTGGCGGAAACTTGAACTTTGGATAAAAGAGAAACAAGGAAAGTGGAGGACATGGGGCCGTCACGAGGAGAGATAGCAGCAAGTGTGCAAGTGAGAGGAGGAGATGGAGGCCACAGGCTGGAAACAGTTCATCATGATGATATCTAACCCTAAAATTAAGGGTTAAAAGAGAAAAAACAAATTTTCTCAAAATCAGCTCTAAATACTTTGTATCTTGACATAACAAACAATGTAGCGATTATCATTGTCCCATGAAAACAACTTTGAGGGTACTTTACATAGGTGGGTATTTCCAATTTTGATAATATCTTACATCTATTTGAGAGAGAAAAAATTATTCCTTGTATTGTAAAGTTGTAAAACCATCTAAAGCAAAAAACTTTTATTCAAAGCTGGGTAGAATCCAATATTGTATTGACCCAAAAATAAGTCGCCCCCGAATACAGTCCGCACCCTTAAGTTATATTAACCTTGAAAGGAAAACAAATATTTGTGTCAGCTTCCCACTTGTTCGGTTACATGTCGTAAGTTATTACTAAGATGTTACACCTTCTGTTGTTACTAACTTATCTAACTATTCTTTACACCATTGACAATGTGTTATTTTTATTTATCCAACTCCTTGATAAAATCTTGTTATTGATTAGTACAGCAGCACCTTCCTATACTTCTTACAAATATAACAAAAAGAGGTTTTCCTTATAGAAATTCTAATTTCAAAGTGAGCTAAGTATGCTATCAAAAGGTTATGCTTTTCTTAAGACATAAATACAATTGTGTCCAGGGTTTTTTAATATTATATAATATGTAAAATAAAGTTAAAATTTAACAGTAATATTTTATAGAAAAATAATAATTAAAGTATCTGTTCAAGTAACCAACGGACTGTAGCAAAAGGTTTCTAGAACCATGTTGAAAATAGTAGTGACATTTTATCTTGAAGTTTTATTTTTAAAAACTGTTTGAAGCAGTAAAAAACAACATCCATTATGGAGATAATAAACTATTTCAATGTATATCGATACAACATTTGTTACATATTTCCTATGGGTGTGATTATATAGGCTGCACTATGGTTTTATAAACTATGTTTTTGTGGCTTATTTTCGGGTCAATATGGTATTTATAAGAGTGGGCGAAGCTTCAAAAAATTCAAAGCCAAATCGAATCTTTGTGTACTTCGTATTCGATTCAAACCCATGTTTGGCTTCGGCAACTTTGTCTGCTATTCAAAGTCTAGTGATTATATTACACTTATATTTAATATAAAAAAAGTGTTTTAATACAAAGGTAAAGTGAATACAACATTTATATGTTAGCAATAGGCCACAAATATTAATTAGTGTTATGAAAAAATAAATGTAATATTTAATTTGGTGTTAGCTAAATATACTCAATGTCAATATAATATTTTCACTCAAAATTAAATAAAAAATATTAGAACTTCGGTTTGGCTTCGAGAATATTTCCCATATTCGACTCAACTCCATTTCGGACCAAAAACGTGAGCTTACCACACCCCTATTTTATTAATCTGAATCTCGGATCTAAATCTTGGAAAACATTATGAACAAAGAGGAAATATAAATAAAATAAAAAATAAATAATAAAAAAGTAACTAAAGGTTAACATTCTTTCTTACAACCCATTCATACAGTTAGTTAAGAGTTAAATTACTAATCTGGGATCTGGTTGTTGGGTTATAATTATAATTGGTTCTCAACCATCAACAACCAGTATAATAATTATATAAAACAAATTTCACTTGAAAAATTGACATATTTTTTAAAGGGTTCATTCCTACTTTTATTTAAAATATATTTTTATGAAACCAATAGTTTCCGAGATATTGACAGTACTATTTTTAAAGGAGCGGGAAGGTCAGTGCAGTGCACCCTAACCCCGACTCGATACGCAAAGCTTCATGAGAAACTCACTCCATATTGACTCCAATTAAAAAGCTACCAAAACTCTACTACACAACATGTGTTTTTCCCCAACTTTGATTCTATTTTGAAGGACTCCATATGAGTTGTCCATGTTTAGGGGTGAAATGTTACCTGTCGGTAGTTCCTGCGGTCTAAGGCCATGCGGTGGTTCCAGAAGTGTTTGAAGAAATGTGGCAGGATCTCGTCCTTGATGTATTGAGACTCCACACCGTCCGTCCCGCAACATTGCTTTACCACCTTCAACACAATCTTCTTCATCTCTTCGTCTGGAGATTGGAACTCCCTGATCAGTATCAACATCACTTCTCTCGTGTAGTAGTTGGCATACTCCGCGTCCATCAGAGGGATAAGGTAGCCGATGGCTTTCAGGAACGCAGCCAGACCCTGGAAACATGTTCTGTCTTAGAGGAGTGTCAATCTCAACAGGTTTTAAAATAAATAACTAGTAGGGTCTTGTCGGAGAAGAATGTTGGTAGCAGTGGTCAATGTTACCTTGCCTCGGTGAGTCCTTATGCCTTTCCACAAAGGTTTCAGCACAGAGTCAAAACTCTCAATTCCATACGGAGTGGCGGCTTCAGCAAGCGCAGCAATGGCTAGCGCGGTGATGGTGCGCACCTTTTGCTGCTCGTCCACCAAACCTGGTTACAATACAGATGGATTATGTTAAGCATCAGACATACTTTGGGTCATTTATTGCTGTACATGAGGGATTGGGGGATAATGATAGAGAGCCAATACCTCTCTCTCCAGTGGCAGCGGTGTAAAGTATGCTCTATCCTCTAACTTCTCCCATGTATTACAAAATACCTCAAAAAGAGAAAAGAGATTTTCTTTAGGAAAATAATTATTTATTGGCGAGTGAAATCAGATAAATATGAATCAATCTTTTACTACACAGGGACAGCAATTAGTGTTCTATAACCTCAATCATAGCTAGTGACTCACCATGCTCTATAACCTCAATCATAGCTAGTGACTTCACCATGCTCTATAACCTCAATCACCGCTAGTGACTCACCATGCTCTATAACCTCAATCATCGCTAGTGACTCACCATGCTCTATAATCTCGACCAAGCTCTTCAAGTGGGGGAGGATAGCGCAGCCCATGAGGATAGCTATCTGCTGCACTATCTTGATACCAGTGTGTCTGGCCTGCCAGGACTTCTTGCTGCGACACACGGCCTTGAGGAAGGGCAGGAGTGACGGAATGCCCAGAGCAGACGCAACCACTGCAAACGCACGTGCAGTTGTGTTACGGACGTACTCGTCTATGTTGTCTATATCGGGCCTCATGGTGGAGATCATGGTGGCGAGTCCTGCTGCCTTGGCGAGGTTAGAGATGATCTCTCGCCCCTCCACGCGGGCATAGTAGTCCTCGTCAATCAGGAGCGGTTCAATCACCACCAAGATCTGTAGACAACCGTCAACTGTCATTATTAGCAATGTTTCATCAACAGTAATTGCTAGCAATGTTTCATCAACAGTAATTGCTAGAAATGTTTCATCAACAGTAATTGCTAGCAATGTTTCATCAACAGTAATTGCTAGCAATGTTTCATCAACAGTAATTGCTAGCAATGTTTCATCAACAGTAATTAATAGCAATGTCTAAGTGTACCTTGTGGACATAAGGCCGGACGAGGTCATCCAGCTTGTAAAGGATCCTGTCTATGACTTTGACTAACAGATGCCTCTCTTGGTCCTCTAGTGTCGGTGACATGAGGAGGGGCAGGATCTGGTTGAAGAGGGGGCCAGCCCCAAACTCCCGGGCCTTGTCTGTGATCTGCCGCAGGGCCGCCTTGCGCATGGGTGGGGTCCCATTTTTAATCTTCAGCAGGAGCTTCATTATCTTACGTTCCTTTTGTTCCTCGGGACTCAGCGTCTCCTCGTCAACGTCCACCTGGGACACAGACAACACTTTCAGCAGGTCAGTAACCACCTGCAGTCGTTTCAGCCCTCGAGTCTAGAGACAAAACTTACAAGTAGTTTGTCAGTAACCACCTGCAGTCGTTTCAGCCCTCGAGTCTAGAGACAGAACTTACGAGTAGTTTGTCAGTAACCACCTGCAGTCGTTTCAGCCCTCGAGTCTAGAGACAGAACTTATGAGTAGTTTGTCAGTAACCACCTGCAGTCGTTTCAGCCCTCGAGTCTAGAGACAGAACTTACGAGTAGTTTGTCAGTAAACACATGCAGTCGTTTCAGCCCTCGAGTCTAGAGACAGAACTTACGAGTAGTTTGTCAATAGCCACCTGCAGTCGTTTCAGCCCTCGAGTCTAGAGATAGAACTTACAAATAGTTTGTCAGTAACCACCTGAAGTCGTTTCAGCCCTCGAGTCTAGAGACAGAACTTACAAGTAGTTTGTCAATAGCCACCTGCAGTCGTTTCAGCCCTCGAGTCTAGAGATAGAACTTACGAGTAGTTTGTCAGTAACCACCTGCAGTCGTTTCAGCCCTCGAGTCTAGAGACAGAACTTTACAAGTAGTTTGTCAGTAACCACCTGCAGTCGTTTCAGCTCTCGAGTCTAGAGACAGAACTTACAAGTAGTTTGTCAGTAACCACCTACAGTCGTTTCAGCTCTCGAGTCTAGAGACAGAACTTACAAGTAGTTTGTCAGTAACCACCTGCATTCGTTTCAGCCCTCGAGTCTAGACAGAACTTACGAGTAGTTTGTCATTAACCACCTGCAGTCGTTTCAGCCCTTGAGTCTAGAGACAGAACTTACAAGTAGTTTGTCAGTAACCACCTGCAGTCGTTTCAACTCTCGAGTCTAGAGACAGAACTTACAAGTAGTTTGTCAGTAACCACCTGCAGTCGTTTCAGCCCTCGAGTCTAGAGACAGAACTTACAAGTAGTTTGTCAGTAACCACCTGCAGTCGTTTCAACTCTCGAGTCTAGAGACAGAACTTACGAGTAGTTTGTCAAAGTACTGAGCATCCTCAGGCTTCATAAAGGGCAGGTTGCCCTTGGGCTGGTTGTCCATGAACTTAGCCGACTTGTCCTCTGTTTGGATGAAGAACCCCGCCGGGGTCCCCACCATGGGAGTGGGGGTGGCAGTCAACTTGCGTGCAGGGGTCCTGATGGGGATGTAACCTGAGGAGCAGAACATTAATTTTGAATCTGCCTTCGTTCTATTTACAAGTATATGCATTAATTACACTAATGTGATAGGAAATTGAGGATGGTTAAATTTAAAGTGTACCCGCATTTGTGTGAAGAAAAGTGACCTTAAGTACACCTGACCAGGATTCAAACCCAGTCAGTGCCAAGAGTGATCAATGTTTTGGAGATGAAGGACCCCAAATGGAAGCTATGTGCACATGGGGATTATTAGGTTCCTGGGGGAAAAAAAGAAGGAATTTAAAATTATGTAAGAAAAACATTATTTTAGGGAATTTAATTCTAGGATTGTAAATACAAGACAAAAGTTAATCTAGTCAATAACTGTGCCCGAAGCTTCAAAGGGCTTGTAATTATTATCAGAGAAATGCAGATAAAAAGACTATGTAGGTGTAAAGTTTGCAAAATAATATTATAAGCTCCACGATGTAAGTAAAAATTAAGACTTAATCAAGAAATCAAATAGCCAAAGCTATTATTTATGCTTTTTAGTGAGGATTACTCCATCAAGATATCATATTCTGAAAATTTAAAAATGACACCTGGACATGGGAATCGAACCCAAACCGAGCCAAAGGTCCTGGGTTCGATTCCCGTGTTCAGGTGTCATTTTTAAATTTTCAGAATAAAACTTAATTGATAAGTTACTAAGCTTATCAGTAAGCCTGTGTGCATTAGTTATTAATATAGTCCTTAATTAACAAATAAGGACATTTTCCTGGCCCTTGTTACTGACAAGATCTATAAAAATAATTAATTTAAAAATTAACAGTGGCGTTGAGTGACAACAAAAATCCTAGGTAGCTTCGACTTGGACTTTTCTTGGCAAGTTTAAAGATTCGATTCACATTTAAAAAGTGGCCTTCACACACCCCTTCTAGTCAATTAAATGTTGGAAAATTAGATCCTAGAATTAATAGGTAAGATTTTTTAATACTTTTTAGCATTCTAAGCCCCATAATTCTTGATTAATATTTGTACAGCCTTGTGTCTTACTACAGTAGTTTGGCTGTTTGTATTACCGTGTGATACAACATTCACACATGCATTTAGTGAGATGACACATATCAAATGTTTAAACCAAATTAACTACTTTTAAATAGGAGCCATAGTCAATTGTGTTGGTTTAAATGAGAATTAATGACAACAATTAACTAACAATAAAAAAACCTTTGTCTGGGCAGTTTGTTTCCCTCAACAAAAGAACAAAAGTTCAAGTGTCCAGACGTTCGTAGCTACTGTATTGAGACCAAAGAACAATAGTTCAAGTGTCCAGACGCTCATAGCTACTGTTATTGAGACCAAAGAACAAAAGTTCAAGTGTCCAGACGTTCGTAGCTACTGTATTGAGACCAAAGAACAATAGTTCAAGTGTCCAAACGTTCGTAGCTACTGTATTGAGACCAAAGAACAATAGTTCAAGTGTCCAAACGCTCGTAGCTACTGTATTGAGACCAAAGAACAATAGTTCAAGTGTCCAGACGCTCATAGCTACTGTATTGAGACCAAAGAACAATGGTTCAAGTGTCCAGACGCTCATAGCTACTGTAGTGAGACCAAAGAACAATAGTTCAAGTGTCCAAACGTTTGTAGCTACTGTATTGAGACCAAAGAACAATAGTTCAAGTGTCCAAACGTTTGTAGCTACTGTATTGAGACCAAAGAACAATGGTTCAAGTGTCCAGACGCTCATAGCTACTGTATTGAGACCAAAGAACAAAAGTTCAAGTGTCCAGACGTTCGTAGCTACTGTATTGAGACCAAAGAACAATAGTTCAAGTGTCCAAACGCTCATAGCTACTGTATTGAGACCACCTATTTATAGTTTGTTAGTTCGTTACTGACCTGCGGGTGGTTGCAGCACCTTGTATCCCACAGGGAAATAAGAGTCCAGTTCATCGTCAGACAGAGGTCTGTTCCTCTCGTCTATCTCTCTCTCCCAGCGATACGCCTGCAGCTGCTCAGGTGTCATGGTGGCCAGGTGACCTGTGCAACCAAATCTTTACTCAGCCCACTTTATGTTATTTTAAACATATATTGAGCTTTTATCCAATCACAAAAGGAAATGTTATCTTACTAGGCCTTGCCTAACTATTGCAAGGTTCTGGGTTACAGGATGGACCTTATCTGACGGTTATAAAGTCTATTATATCTACTTTCATAGGTTAAGTCATGTAGTTTGCAGCTGTTAATCTTGATAGATATTATTAAAAATAGTAGTTAAATGTTATCAATGTTGTATTTTCTTATTAAAGACCCTTTCTGTGACAATTGGACTATAAGTCCAGAATTGTTTTACCTGGAGTCGGGGTAGCCATGGCCATAGCTTTGGTGCCTGTAGGAGTGACCCCGCTGGGGGTTAGGATGGAGGGTGTACCGTGAGGGGTGTGCGGAGTACCGTGCGGGGTGTGGGGGGTCCCGGGTGTGGTAGGAGTCATAGCTCCGGGAGTCATCTGGCTTCCAGGAGTCTCGTCCCAACGACTGCGCCTCTTGCTAGCCGAGGGTGTGGGAGTCTCTTGAATGAGGTCCCCCCCTGCACCGGTGCGGTCTGTACGGGGAGTCTCTGCCCATCCGCTGTTGTGTCCCGGTGTCTCTGTAACAGTTCACTCGACTATTAGCCCCAAGATCTAGGGAGGGGAGACAAATGCTGTTGCAATCTGGCCGACATATACCAACCTCTCTCTGTCTTGGGGGTCTCATCCCATCTGTTGCGACGAGCCGAGGACTTGTCGTGGCTGGGGGTTGTTTCTCGACCTGGTGTAGCGTGACCCGGAGTAGCGTGTCCAGGGGTAGCCTCCCACATGCGTGTGCTCTGACCCGGCGTAGCTCCAGGGGTCTCCCCCCCCTTGCCGTGACCGGGGGTCTCGTCCCAGCGTGTTGATGACGGTGTGGCCTGACACAAACAACAATAATTGTAGGTACTATAAATGTTCAAACATAACCTCAATGTTTTGTTTCACAAATGAACAAATGACAGTAGACCTACGTCTTCTTTCTCCCAGGTGGAGTTGCTGGTCTTCTTCTTGGCGGGGGTAGGTGTGGATGTGGGGGTCTCCTCCCCTGTGGTCTGGTCCCAGCGTCCCTTCCTCTTTGGTGCACTCGACGTCTTGCCAATATCTCCGTTGCTCACTGCTTTGAGCGTCCCATCCTTTGCCTTCTCCACCAGTTTCTTGCGCAGCTGCCAACAAAACAGTCAGATGGTCACTGGGATCCCGCGCCTCGGGTAGTGCCTCAAGATTATACTTTGGTAGGGTCAGGGAGTGTGATAGCCCTTGTAAAACACCCCCAGAGTACTTGTTGCTAATATAACAAACCTCCGTTTCTTCTCCGTGAAGCAGCTGTTCCTTCATTATCTCGGTGTATGTGCGGGAACCAAAGTCCGGGGTTTTCCCACCTGCAAGAACAAACCAAGGTCATGATGACCTGGCAGATTAGTACACCCTACTCGTCAACTAGGTGACCTGTCTTCACATGTCAAGGTCAACATTCACCAGAGAACACGTGTTTTGGTAGAAATTTAAACCTACTCTTGAGGGAAACAAGAGCAATCCAAAAATGCTCACAAATTTGTAAAGGAATAATTTTATTATTGCTTGGTTGTACACTAACATTACCAATAGCATCATTGGAAAGAAAACAATGATAATTGATGTTTGGAGATAAACACCAGAGAAATGAGATTTTCAATTTGATCAGACTATTTTAAATATGAGATATTTAGATAGGAACAGCTCTTCTTAACAAACTGTTCAATATAATTAAATAAATAATAAGAATAAAAAGTTAAATAATCGCTTCCCTCAAAGTAAAAAAAAAAACACTTGCTCTCCGACCAAAGAAAGATTTTCTCTCAAATGTCAAAATGTAATAACAAACCTTGACGGTGAGTTAGAGATAGTCTGACGTGAGTTTTAGATCGTCATACAAAACATGTAAGACTATGTATAAACATTAGCTATTTATCAAGTTTGTGTTACATTTCCCAACGGACATTGAAATACTAACAACGGTGAAGACCACACTCAATCTATTTGAAATATAAATGTGCTCTTTAAATATTAATGAAACTATCAGATGACAATAATAGTTTCTATTTCTATAATATCTGTTTCTAAAAACTGTTCAAGAAATGAAATGGGCGATAAAATGTGTAGACATCCAGTAAAATAAACATTTGTAGACCTCTACTAGAGTTTCATATAACTTTGCTATACATTTAAAATATGTATAACACTTGGATAAAGTAAACAGGAGTGAATATGAGCAGTTAGCGTACAGAGGTAACACAACACCAGACCAGGTGGGACGAAAGGGACTGTCAGTCATTGGCTATGTTAGTGAACATGGTGAGAGGGGGTTGTGGTTGTTGGGGCTGAGTCTTCCAAAGAAGAGGGAGTTGAAGAAACCTAAGCTAACAAGGTGAAAGGCAGTAGTCAGCGTGTGTCAGGGGGCAGGAGTTTCCAGTCGTTGCGGTGATCGAACAAAAGGACCATGTGTTCACAAATTCTGGGTGAAGATAGAAGCTGAGGCAAATAGGCTCCAAACTCTTGCTAACAAGGGAGAAAACATGACAGGTATAGATGAACCACATCAACTACAATAGTTCTAGGAGTGTCATAAATAAGATGGATCAGTCCAGGGTTCCTACAGTATTTGTAAAAAAATTCTCCCCGACTTTTCCCTGACCAATTTCTCATAAAATTTCTACTATAACTTTATGGTACTATTCATGTGGAAATGTTAATTTAATTACATTTATTTCAGCCTCCTCCTCCCCTACAGCCGACCTTGCCTCACCTCTCATGGAAGAATAAGAAAGCAGATGTCTTGACAATCAGTTCAGGGAAAATGATGGAAAAATAATTAATTATGTCTAACCCTATCAAAAAGTTGTAACAAACTTGATTCACTTTGGTATCATGTTCAGAAATATGTACTAAATAAAAGGCCAATAAGAACATACTAAAAAGTTTGTGTATCATTACAGTCTTATTTTACCTAAACTGTACATATCCTGAACTGAATAGCTCACAACAGGAGGAACTGTGTCTGCTTTCATATTACTCATGTCTCAAGTCAATTTTCTTTTTATTAAAACTATCAAAAGTCATCCAATAAGATACTATTTTATATTTAATAAAGTGAAGCTTGTTTCTTCTTCAGTTCTTGCAACTCCACTTCTATTGCTTCTCATTTCTCTTCAGTTGCCATCATTAATTTTTTTCTTTTTCCTTCTAAATCTTAACTTGTATATCTTTTCTGCCTTCATCTTGCCTTCTTCACTTCTTTCCTGCTTCTTCATCTCAAATATTCATGATAGCGTTTCCGAGCACCTCTCGCGTAATCCAACATCTTTTTGCTAATGTGTATGTTTTTAATCCCTCCTGCTTCTTGTATCTCATCATATGAATGTGACACTGTGCAGTGACTGTTTTTTCAACCAGTAAAGATATATTGACTGAAAAACCACCTTCAACTGTAACGAGTTACAAGTTAAAGATATTTCAAATAGGGCAACACTCACCCGACCCCCATGATGAACTCAAACACAAGAGCGCGTGCTCTGACCTCCGCTCTGCAACGCTCCACACAACTGACTGACCGGAGCTTTCGACCGACTGACTGCTCTGGGCTCGATCCACACCCGGCCGGAAACGAAGACTGAGGTTCCACATGACCACACCAGCGGCAATTCTGGCGTTATGATAATCTCGAACATTCTACTTGTTGCGAGGACCTTACTTTTCTTGTTGTGTTTGTTCTTTCTACCTAACCCCTCCTTCCCTTGCCCCTTCTCTCTGTGAATACAATTATGAGTATATATTGGAGCGTTGGTTTTCAATGGTCACTCATTATACCACCGACTGACCTAGGGGTTACGATGAAGTACAGTTTTTTGTGCTTATTACTCAAGCTAAGGGAACTATAAACTTTTTACCTCTCTGTAAGGGCTATGTAAATTTCAAATTTAACATGATATGTGATCATGATTGTTGCGTTTTGCTTGAAGGCGCGTGTTTGGGTCATTTCCCGTATTAGTTCTGATGTTAATAAATGTAGAAATATCAGATAGGAGTAATAACGGAGTTATTGTGTTTCTCTTTAAATGTACGGGATATTCAAGTTTGAACCAAAGATATCCATGATTACTATTAATATTAGTGTTGTACTGACAACCAACTAATTACTGTATGTTTCCCTTTTTATTTTCAGGTATTGCAAAGTCTTGTAATTCTATTGTCTAATTGAGTTTTTTCTAAATCTGAGAGGATAAGCGCTTCGCGCCATGTTATTATATTTTGTTCTATTTATGTATTTACCATTTTTGATTGTTCTAAATAAAATAAACATACTTTGTTATTGTTAGATAAACTTCTTAACTGATTTCCCCTTCACACTTCCTAATATTTTTACAAGAGGTTTACACAACAGTTGCATTCCCATGCGACAAGACAAGGCAAATATTTATTACTTCCCAAAGATGTTTGTAGTTTGC
The DNA here is from genome assembly GCA_902151445.1 of Timema monikensis. Classification (NCBI taxonomy): domain Eukaryota; kingdom Metazoa; phylum Arthropoda; class Insecta; order Phasmatodea; family Timematidae; genus Timema; species Timema monikensis. Next base: position 20,167 of record CABFVZ010002643.1, on the reverse strand, counting down.
TTCTCCTATTAGAAAGCTACCATAAATAGTGTCAAGTCCTAATTCATCACTAAACTGACCACAAGGACGAAATATTTCTTGAAGCAGATATTTTTTGAGGTTGCAAATATGCAAGTATTCTTTCTTGGCATTTTCAGCCAGCGAATCATTTATGATGTTGGCAAGGTTGAGTTCCTCTAAAAGAAAAGAAAATCTCTTCTGGCCCAGTTGAGGTGAATGTTGAATAACACAAGGATCCAATGAAGACAAACCTCTCACAGCTTTCTGTTTTAAGGGACTTTTTTCTTGTAGTTTTGCAATCATGGTGGTTAACATACTGCGGCACTCATGTATAAATTCTAATTTTTGTCTTTCTGTTACTGTGATCGCAGTTTCTCCTAACAAACGTTTTGTTGCAAATCCTATATCAATATTTTTGCTAAGGATCAAATTTTCTGATTTTTTTGTGTCAATAGACAGTAACTTTGGACCCGTGCACTTCATAAGATCAGGTTTCACACAACGATTCATAAGGTATCTTAGAAGTTTCTCTACAGCTTCAAAAAGATATGGAGTCATTGGTTTTGATGTCTGGAACCGTTGCAGGAAAGGCTGACATTCATCTGCAATTGTCTTGCAGAACGCTAGTTTACACTTTAGGAATGGATCACAGGCTGCTCTTTTCAGTGTCTCTACAGGTTTTGTTTTAGGAAGTTTTGCTTCTTTGAGAAACTTAATAACATGGTCCCAAATTTGTAATGCCCTTTGAAAGCACTTCGCATTCTCTAACCAACGCACACCACAGAACTTCAATGGAAAAGTTGTACACCCTGTCAACTGGGTGAACAATGCTCGACGAGCTGGAGAGTCAGTGAACAGGTAGTACATGTGACGTAATAAGCTACTTATATCCCAATCAACAGACTCTACTCCTGTTCTCAAGGAACCATGAACAACATGAAGCCCACATGTTCCCAGATTTAGCAAACTACATACTTCATTGTCTGTTACAGATTTGAGGTGTTCCTGAAGAAGTGTTATAAACTTTAAATTGACATTTGGGCCATCCATTGACACTTGTATCAACTTAGAGAGTGGAAGAGGAGAAATACCATCCAGAAAATGCTTCAGTAATTCTTCAGCAGTGCTCCTATCGAAAAACACACTGTTTAAGTAACGACTGATGACTTTATGATTTTCCTTGTCCCAGAATCTAATTACAATGTCCATCTGTCCTCTTTGAATAACTTTATTCAATGCCTCATCAAAACAAATTACAAAGTTGTTACATGATTTTAGGCGGTCCAGTAAATTATTATGAAAGAATGGAGCCAAGCCATGCACAATGAAGTATGCAGCCTTGTCTCCACCAAGGGTAAAGGCATTGGCAATGGAACACTCGGGAAACATCAATTGAAAAATTGTACTTAAATTATTGCACGAATTGAAAGACATTTTTTTGTAAACAACTTGCATAGCCCAAATTACTTCCGCCTTAGTTATATCATCTTTTATAACAAAAGTGTTATGGTTTCTTCGAGGCACTACACTAATTTCACTTTTGGCAACAGCTTCCTTCTGCGGCTTTACGATTTTCGATGAAACAGAAAAACTCTTCGAGTAACCAGCCGAATCACCACTAGGTAGAATGTCCAGAGATTCTGTTGAAACAGGGGAGCTCGATGAACCTGAATTACTTGACTTTTTTGAGAAAAACGTCAACAGAGAGCGTTGATTTGTCAAAGTTCCAAGAGTTTTGATATGAGTTTGTCCTTTTGCATGGGAAGCTAATGCTTGCTTTCCCATATTACTTAGGTTTATAATTTTTTTGCACACTTTACAAAATGCCTGCAACTTATTACTTTCAACGCCACTGATCCAATATGAGAATTCAGGAAAATGCTCTGGGCTTAGCCAGAGATGGTTAAAAACGGTTTTTTTTGTTAGACATTGCTGGTGTAGCCGAATCAGTCCTAATTCACTGTATCCAACGATAACGATGCCAAACCTTGAACAAGAACGAAAACAATGGACCACTAAAGTTAAAAGAATTGTCATGTGCAGGCCAGGAGATCTATATGTTCACCTTCTGATATAAAATGCTACCAAAACTTGTGTTACAGCAAGTTTGAGCATGGTAAGTGCCCCTCAGCTTTCTTCATTGGGGCAGTGGCATATCACGCAGTAAATACGAAAAATATTTTCGTTGTTATTTTCTAAGTGTGACATGAATGGTCATTTCCCTGACTTTCCCTAACTTTACATACCGTAGGAACCCTGCAGTTATAGTGTAAGTTATTAGTAGAGATTTCCCTAGTAAGTAGCCGGAGCACCAACTCTGGTGGCGGAAAGAGGAACACTCGCCACAACTGAAGGGTGTGCAGTGCTCACTAGAAATGGTGAGTCCTGGGAGTGACAGGGGTGGACAGACTGGAGAGATACAAAATAATTAGTACTTGGGTTATATTTTAGAAACCAGAGGAAAGGAGAGGGTCTACAGTTCAACGTGGGTTCCTGGCCTTCCAAATATTCACAAGTTGTGATTAATACACATATTATCAGAGGAGAAGAACTTAAATAATTGATATTGTGCATATTGATGTTTGTTGAAATCCATAGACACATGTTGATATGTGATGAAATCCAGTGTAAACAGTGAAAATAAGCACACATGCTTTTAGTGGGGGCAAACTCTCTATAAAAGAAACACCAAAGAGATGTGTAGGATTTTATAACTGTCTAGTAGTTCCAATTTGTAGTTTTAGATTCAGAATTAGTTTTTTTTTTTTGCTCCTAATAATTCAAGCTTTCGAAACACTTTAAAATACTGAAATGAACAAATTTCGCACAGCCCTAAGGAAAACAGTGATTTGATGTGATGCAGGCTGTATTTCACTTGAACAAGTTTTTAGAAACTTTCCATCATTGCTACTCAGACTTACAAAGTGTTACAGTATTGTCTGAGTACCAAGAGATGGCTCACACATCTCAAATCGATACGTACGTGGGCAAGATGTCTGCACTCTTCACCCAATGGCAGGCTAACATCTTCAAAACAGCAACTAGCAACCTAGAAAAAATCTGGGGCAATTAATAATTTCTGAAACTTCTCACACACACTTTCACACCAAGGGAAACGTAATTTGATTGTAATCTTCTTTGCTGAAACTCACCAGATATCTTCAAGCATTTCTTCAACGTCCTTAAGGAGTCAAGTTACTCTGTTATCATTATTATTATAATTATTAGCACCGCGTCTTACTACCTGTTCAGGTTATACGCTCTTACGCTAATGTGTAATGGTTGAGTGATTGTGAGATTGAAATGGAGGACCTACAGTTTAACGTGGAATCCGAACCACGGTGGAGGCCTGGCATTCCACACATTCACAAGATGTGATTAATACACATCTTGTCGGTACTCTGTTATCAACGTACCAAGCGCTGTATGTATAGTTGAGATTCGGAATTAACCAATCCCCTCATTCGACCTGAACTGCTTGTCATTCGTACAACGGGAGATTGGTGGGTTCTTTAGACTACAACTATAAATACGGCTGGCCCTTAATCAAGCCTAATTTAAATAACAATCTTAAAAACTTTTGAAATTGCAACAATTTTGAAGAATCTTAGCAATAATTTTGGTCTATATTTTTTGTGTTCAGATGTAATTGTTGAAAAAGATCAAGCTGATCTGTTTATATTTGAGCCCAAGCTTGACAAATTCCCAGTTTGGCGACGATCATCCTTGACTGCGCTGTATGGGTGGCCTCGAGGGGAAAGAAAATTGAAGATAAATTAGTAGAGGCCAATAAAACCACCCTTAGAACAAATAAAAACCAATGCCCTACCTAGATAATTCAATAAACAAGTATGTTGGTTCTCCTTAATATAAAATAATGAAGAGAGTTTGGCAAATGTCAGTGTTGGATATAACTTTCTCCTGAATGTATACTACTTGCTTAACAGATTGATAAAGTAATAAAATAAAACCTTATTTAGTTCCATCTTGATGATGAAAATAGTAAATACGTTCGGTAGCAGTTCCAATATTATCAGGATGGTAGGAAATGGTGTAAATCTCATTATTCCTGGTCCCTTAGACTGTTGGTGTTAGTAACGGTGCACTAATGGAATGAGTGTCTCATGGTGGTCAAGCAGCCTAGTGTGAATCCCGAGGTCAAGGTTTGATTCTCAGCAGGGTACCTCCGGAGTGGTTTTATATCCTACATCTTAGACCACAGGGTTATCAAGTAAAATATCCAGGACTTGTCCTGTCATTCTTCGTTCAAGGCAGAGTCCATGATGGACATGAGTGATTTAGATCTATCAGAAACATGTGAGTGGTAAATAGTTTGTGCAGGGTTGCCAATACACACCCACAGGGTTAAACCTAATTAAAACCAATAGATCATCATTGTGATGATCATTTAGAGGGCTGCCCCTAATTAGGGTTCGGCCAGACTGACAAGTGTGCGAGCGAGCGCACAAGTGACTGGGTGGCCAAACTGGCGAGCGAGCGCGTAATTAGCAGACCCTAGTTCATTAGAGAAGATGTCTCTGTCAAAGACACTTGGTACATCTCTGTTCCTCGAAAATTCTTACAACAAATATTGTGTATTTATAAAAATAAAAAGTAGGAGTGCATATTACCAATTAATAAATGTAGAAATGTGTATGGTGAGCTCCACCATCTATAGAGACAATTGAGACGTTACCCTGGAGGTTTTTTGAGTACATGCGGATGTCAGTGCAAACATTTGATCTCATACTAAGTAAAGTGGAACATAGGCTTCAAAAAATTGTGACTAACTGCAGAAGACCAATCTCTCCAGCTGAAAGACTCATGGTAACAATAAGGTAAAACAGCAGACTTGGTTCTAAATTTATCTATAATGTTGTGTTACCTATTTGAAGTTTTCTTGTGGCATAACAGTATAGCTTGGATCTGAATGTGATAGTGATGATGATGATGATGATGGAGATAACAATTCTTGTTGAAAACGCAGGTGCTGAGTTGACGTCTGTGTTTGGAAAGTCGTCTGCTGAGGATATTTTTGAGTGTGACCTTCCTACTCATCGTTGTATTTTTTACATCAGTTCTTGCAATAAAGCAAGTATTATTATTATTATTATTATTATTATTATTATTAGCACCGTGTCTTACTACCCGTTCAGGTTATACGTACTTACGCTAATGTGTAATGGCAGGGTGATTGTGAGATGAAATGAAGGACCTACAGTTAAACGTGGAATCCGAACCACGGTGGCGGCCTGGCATTCCCCACATTCACAAGATGTCTTGTCAGCAAGTAATAGTGTTGCGGATGAATATGCCAGTACACACAGGGCCTGACAACCAAACTTAAGCAGCAACCTTAACCCCTTTCTACTCATCTGTTACCTATTTTGTGTTTCGAACAAATTAAAATTTACTGCATTATAATTTTATATGTATTGGTTAAAACTAAGTATTTAGATCAAATATAAAGAAAAGTGTTATTGCCAATGATAGTAGGCTAGTTGCATTCACCTTTATCATCCTAGTGTATAAGATGTAGAGTTGTACAAGTGTTTTCACATCCAAGTATTTTAAAAATAGTCAAAATAAAACTATCAAATTTTTTTTTAAATTTCTTTAAACATTTTTTGGGAATATCATTTTGAAATTTTAATTGATGATTAGGAATGGACAAGTTCCAATCTAAAAAAAGAATAAAAATATCAAAATGTATATTTATTGAAAATATTTTCACTTAACCGAAAAATATGAAGCGGGATTAAAAAATATATATAATATTTTGCTGTTTATCATATCATTTTGTTACATCTGGTATTATTAAACACATTTTTAATCACAATGAAACTAGATTTCACAGTTCACAGGGAACACACCCCTTATAATCTGAAAAATGGTTTACATAAGTATTTGGTTCGAAGCTCTGTGTAAATAAAAATGTAAATATTTTAATTGTATTCTTTACAGGCACATGGTGACAGGACATTCTTTTTGTTCGATGGCATTTTCACTTAGATTAGGTCGTTCAACAATAAGTTGTGTAATCTTTGAAACCTGTGATGCCATTTGGGATGAACTAAGTGAAGAGTTCCTACAGAAGAACACCTAAAAAAAGGTAAGCTCTGATTACTACAAACTGTTTCAGTTCTGTTGATGGTAAGCACTGTCAAATCAAATGCCCTCAAAATTCTGGGTCGACTTACTATAATTACTTGAGATATTTTTCAGTTGTGCTTACAAAGAATGTCTGGCTATTGAGGTTGGAGGGAAGGGAAAACAAAGTGATGGGGGTGGGGGGGTACCTTTACCCTTCTGGAGACAGAAACATTCAATGTCCCTTGTGACCAGGTACAACGTCCTTATTGGAGATGAAGGAATATTTGATGCGACCTTATCCACATAAAGTGGAGAATGTTCAAGAGCTAGGAAGTGTGTAGAGTGTGCATTCGGGATTTTGTATGCCAAATGGCGTATTTTATCAAAAGATATTGAGACATATCCTGAAAGAGCTTGCCTGCTTCATAACTTGATTAGGGAGCGTGACTTAGATTATTGTAATGTGCTGGGAAACACTCTTAAAAGGGACAGGGCATCGAGAGTAGATCCCAGTTGGATGCACTGAGGGTGGTTTTTACTAAATGATTTTAAACTCTCCCTCCACAAAAATGCATGTACATTTCCTCTAAATCCAACCTTCCTAATCCCTATCACATTAGAGTAATTAGTACATAAGTGTATAGCCCAAACGGGTAGTAAGACATGGTGCTAAGAAAAATTGTAGCTAGAATATTTTAAGCCATAACATCTTGTGCTATAAATTAATATTAGACATTCTCTTAAAGAGCTTCAATTCCTCTTAGCTATCTTCCTAATTATTTGTTTTGCTCCCTGTCTTACCACTTGTTCACTAATTACACCAGTGAGTTAGGGATCAGAAAGGTTGAGTTTAGAGGAAATGTATCCGCATTTGTGTGGAGAGAGAGACGAAAACCATTTAGGAAAAATGCCTGTCATTGGCAGTCAAGTCTATTGCGAGAGTGATGCCTACTCCATGATAATGAGCCGTCACCCTACAATTAGCTGTACAGTAAATAAGTTGCCTAGAATAAGTGGTCGAGAGAACATGCTAGTCTTGCATTTCAATAAAAATATTTTAAATTAACTGTACATGTGTTCTTAAATAGTCTTAAGCTTATAGTAGGCAATGTGAATTTTTTCATTGTTGTTGCTCGTAAGAATTGTTAAGCTTCTACCTGCTACATGTTTGATTATTGGAGCTGTATATTTATTTTTTCATTGTTGTTGCTCGTAAGAATTGTTATTCTTCTACCTGCTACATGTTTGATTATTGGAGCTGTATATTTATTCACATATACGGTTGATTCAGATCTGCAGTAAATAAAAAACTTTTTAATACAATTATTTTCTTGGAGACACGTTTTTTTAGTTCCTTACCATTCAATATATTACAAGAAACGGCCACTTCTTCCCAAAGTTTGTCTGTAAGGCCCCTTTATTCACCTTCACCCTGTGAATACTTAGAAACACCTAGGGGTGCTTAGTGGACCAGTTGTGTGATCCCGAGTACACTATCACTCCACCTTTTAACTTATGATGACGCAAGCAAACCCATGTAGCATCCACTTCCTTCTGGGACATAATTTCGAGGGGGAGGATGGGG
>CABFVZ010002642.1:86752-107503 GCA_902151445.1 Timema monikensis | reverse complement strand
CAATCACCCTACCATTACACATTAGCGTAAGTGCGTATAACCCGAACGGGTAGTAAGACGCGGTGCTAATAATAATAATAAAAACTTATCTAAATGTAAAGAGGAAGGTTCACTGCTAATTCTCAAATATCTTAAAATTTTGTTTTATCCCTATGAATAAACAATATTTGCTAAAGAAAGGTTAAATCTAGAGCTCTTTTTCACTGAGCCTAGTCCTATAGCGCTATAAGTAAGCTTAAAAATTTGTTAAAAATGAGTTAATGACACATTTTCACACATTTATTTATATATTAGTATAACTCAAGCCATAGGGTGGTTCAGGACAGGTTCTAGAGACTTTAACTAGAGACATACAACCAGATTAGTGCAGATACAGTATGCTCATCACTTCTTTGGTTTTACATGACAGCAAACAGAATCTATCAGTAATGCCAACATTGTCTAAAAGTAACTTTTGTCCATATATTTGGAAATAATTATCATTTGATAAGTATTACTATTATTATCACTAAAAATATTATCAATCACTTTTAACAATACTTCCCCTAGGAAAACAGTATAATTTTATTTTCCATGATCAAATTTAATTAAAAAAAAGTCTAGTAAACTCATTCTAGTTTTTCTTTTAACTCTTGTGGCAATTACAGTTTAAATAGAGCGTGAAAGTTTACATTTAATGGTATTATATTTAGTTATTAATATTTTTATAACTGGCCTCGAATCTCTTTAACATATTACACATTTTAATAATACAGTGTCTTTTTTGAATATTAATTCGGCTACTTAGTAATCCGTGTGCTCTTTTGGGAAATAGAATTCGGTGTGTGAGCGTGCTATCCTTGGAAAATAATCGGTTTTTTAGTGATATTTGAATAATCATCTATCTAATATAACATTAAAGCATGTGATAATAAAATAGCAAATGTTTCTCAGTGATCAATATACATAATTCGAAAATTTAAATCTTTGTATCAAGACTATAAAATATATCTTTTAACTCCAATAATGTGTTGTGTTGCCCTCTAGGATAAACCTCGAGTTTTAAGATTTTTATAATATTCCAACAAAATATGTGAAGTGTAATAAAAAATATTAGATAGTCTTTCTCCAGTATTGATTAAATAAATACCAGGCTAAGACTTCAAGTAATAAGTTATTGTAGTTTTATTAGAGACTTTGTTATAACTGTTTAAGAGAAGTGAATTTAAACTAGATTTTTGTTGATTAGGATAGCTTTTGATTTGTCATTGTCATTTATATTATAGGCCTAAACATATTTTCAAGGATATTGATTTTTGTTTGTTAAATTATTTAAGGTCATCATAAATAGGCCACATATTAAAACAATATGATATAACAGATTGTAATGGCAATCATAAACAAAATGGTTGCAAGTGAGACCCACCCACCTATCATCATTAACCTGGCTGAAGATGTTGAAGAGGACGACAACGATGAATATGATAATGTAGAAGAAGTTCTTGTGACCCGGTTGGAAAACACTTAAAAGGTACAAGCCAGTTCAGAATGTATATGACTTATTTGTTATAATAATGTTAAAAAGGATTATGATAGTGGGTTTTTTCTCTGTGTACACATTCAGATGTTTCACATTTATAATATTAATATTGTTATTAGCACCCCGCGTCTTACTACCCGTTCGGGTTATACGCACTTACGCTAATGTGTAATGGTAGGGTGATTGTGAGATGAAATGGACAACCTACAGTTCAATGTCGGATCCGAACCACTGTGGAGGTCTGGCATTCCCCACATTCACAAGATATCTTGTCAGAGGTGAAGGAAGGGTTTGGTTATCAGATAAATATGTGCCGGGACCGAGAATTGAATCCCGGACCCTCAGCACAGAAGTCTGACACCTTAGGCCCTAGACCACCAGGTCACCAATTATAATCTTATTGATAGTACTATTAATATAAAATTAATATAATGAGTTTTTTCCCACACAAACTTGTTAATCTAGTTTGTACAAATGGTTCTCCAATGTATAAAGAAATAATCAGATCTCAGGTAAACACCAATAAGACGAGTTCTTGAGATTATAACCCACTCCATCTAATGTAACAGTTCATGTTAGCTCATGTTGATGTTAATATAATAATAATAATAATAATATTTAGCACCGCGTCTTACTACCCGTTCGGGTTATACGCTTTAAGTACTAGTTACGCTAATGGATTAGGAATTTGGAAGGTTGAATTAGAGGAAGTGAACTCGCATTTGCTTGGAGGGAGAGTGGAAAACCATTTAGGAAAAATCACATGTTGATGTTGAATGCGGGGTTGTAGGTAGTTGAATATTTGACTATTAGATTGTAATCTTATCGGGTTGAAAAGGGATAATCCATAAAATACTTAACAATTTTTTATCTCCTTTTTGATTACTACTCCCTCTATGAAACAGCAAGCAGACGCTTAGTCTGAGTAAATGTCATTATTTCATACGGAAGCTTTTGCGACGCTAAAAGAGGAAGTGATACAACTCAGAATGAATACCAGGCCTCCACCGTGGTTCGGATTCCACGTTAAACTGTAGGTCCTTCATTTCATTTCACTATCACCCTACCATTACACATTAGCGTAAGTGCGTATAGCCCGAATGGGTAGTAAGACGCGGTGCTAATAATAATAATAATAATAATAATAATAATAATAATAATAATAATACAACTCAGAATTGGAAGTTATCTAAAAATTACGCTTACTAACAGTGAAAATATGATTAATAATAAGTAATTTTTTCAACATTTACTCCTCCTGCTCTCCATCCCCTCTCAATAGCATTACTTACCCACTTCGGTGGCCGCGTGGTCTAAGGCACTACTCTCACAGTAGACTATATTGTCGATGATGGAGAGATCAAGGTTCGAATCTCGATCGGGTGTATTGAGGGTAGTTTTCCCCAAATGGTTTTCTAATCTCCCTCCACGCAAATGCGGGTACACTTCGTTTAAATATAAGTTTTCTAATCCATAAAACCACTATAGTAATTAGTACATAAGCGTATAACCCGGTAAAATGCAGTGCTAAAAAAATAGTGTTACTTGGCTTATGAATGACCTTTAACACCACCAGCAGCACAGTTCCAATATTTTGAGATTTAAAATAAAATAAGGAAAATCAAATAAATAAAAGTGTTTTGAAATATGGCTTATTAAATACAAAAAATAATTCGATGTGAATAAAATATCAAAAAAGACGTTTTAAAATAAAAACATCTGGTCTCGATAATCTTTTCTTAGTAAATGACTGACAACAACCTTTAATAAATAGTTTCGTATTGTAATTAAATGCACAGTTGTGTTTTAAAGTCTGTACCAAATCAAGTGTGAGAAATAATCCCCTTTGCTGAATTGCACCCTGAGCACAATTATTTCAACCAATCAAAAAATAGTTTACGTTTATTTGATTTTGATATGTTTGATATAGCATCATTCTTATATGTGTATTCATCAAAATAAAATAATATTAATAACATGGCTAACTTTAATGTTTTAATATTTGCTTTAAAATAACTGGCTTTATTTTTAATATAGTTGGACGACTCTCCTCTAGAGGAAGGACTCTGATGGCCGAATTTATGACTGATTATAGGTATCATGTTAAATTGTCATTGCAAATCATTAAATTCGATTTAAATTTAAGGCGTAACAAACACGTGCACATCTTAACTTTATGTTTTTAATTTGTGAACCAATCTTAACGTAATTTATCGCCAAACGGGAATAACTGAAATCACTTCTTTGATATGAACCAACTGTTTAAAAAGGCCTGTTGGCTTTAGAAATTGTGTTTAGCTAAATGTAGTCTTATTTAGAAGTAAGCATACAAACTACACTTAATTTAATAAATTTTATTTTTCTAAATATTTTTATAAAACCATATTCTATTTATAAACTAAACATAAAAATAGGTTTAAATCCAGCTCTACTTTTTAAGTATTTTATTTCATAACTGCTACATTAAAAATATGGTTATCTAAAAATTTAAAATATTTATCGATACATTAAATTTAATTTAAACTAGAGCATTGTTGAAACGTTGCTCACAATTATTTATAAAGCTAAATTTATTCAATTTTTTTTTCTACATAATGAGGGCTTACTCAACCTTTTAAATAAAGGTTTACTCTTCAAAAAATAAAAACTTTCAAAAGCCTCCAAGCTTTTGGTGTTGAACTCATAACAAACGTATATTTTCCTTAACACGACGTGTCACGATGGTGAGATATTTCTAGCTCTATACCAACTCCAACAACTTTATATATTAATAAAAAATTATACAATAAAGTCATTTACAAACATCTTCACTTTAGAAAATAAATGTAAATAAAGTCTTTTAACAACGAAAACGCTTTCAACTGGTGGAAAAAAAGATGCAAGATCTATGGACGGCGGAGTGAAGTCTTGGCTGTCCGCATGCGCGTTTGTAGTTTACATTTGTTTGTTTTCTTTGCATCTCCTGCGGGTCCGGAATTTCTGATCGGGACTAGAGCGTGTAAACATTAATATACCCCCTCCTCCACTTTTCAGTATTCACGCTCTTAAACAAGACGTAGAACGAAGAGATGTTTTTTTGGTCTATTTAATCTTTCACAGGAAAATCTTCACCAGTTCTAGGGTTCGCGAAGTAGAGGTGAAATGGAGCGGGGCCAACTTTGAATAAAAGCAATACTACTACTACTACTACTACTACTACTACTACTACTACTACTAATAATAATAATAATAATAATAATAATAATAATAATTATTATTATTATTATTATTATTATTATTATTATTATAATTATTATTATTATAATTATAATATTGAATGCCAGGCCTCCACCGTGGTTCGGATTCCACGTTAAACTGTAGGTCCTTCATTTCATCTCACACTCACCCTACCATTACACATTAGCGTAAGTGCGTATAACCCGAACGGGTAGTAAGACGCGGTGCTAATAATAATAATAATAATAATAATAATAATAATAATAATATTGTTATTATTATTTTTATTATTATTATTATTATTATTATTATTATTATTATTATTATTATTATTATTATAGCTATAGGCTTATAGCCCTGCCCCAAAAATAAAATCGAAGCTACCGCTGGAAACTAAGTTGTTTGGCCAAACCACAGGGCTAACCACAGGCCAAACCACAGGTCTAACCACACGGCCAAACTCCAGCTAATTAATTTTTTATTTTCATTCATTTGAACTTTCTGAACCGACTGATTATATCCGTACACGACTTATCAACTAACTTACAGCTATAGCATCCACCCCCCGGCTGTGAAAGGGTAAACGCGCATTTCACCAATGATAATTTTTTTCGGAAATGAGAGGAATCAAACCCGAGACTCTTAACTCACTAAACAGACACGCTGGCAACTTAGCTAAGGTGTCGGACTAGCGTATTATATTGTTTCTCTACTTAAATTAATATTAATTAAAATTTGCTAAAACAACTATAGGATTATGATCTATGCCTCATGAGTATTTATTTGTCTGCCCGAAAAATAAATTTTTGATTAAAAAAAATTAAGATACAACAAAAGTTTAATATTGTATAGATTTTAAGGGACACGTGATAACAATAACTTTTCTATTGTTTTATTAATCAAAAACTCACTTTCTAATAGTTTAATAGCCAAAATAGTCTCATGTGTAAAACTCACTTAAATCCACATCAGGAAATTGTGAAAATGTACCTGCGTTAGTCACATTTAAAAAACTTATTTGAGTGACATTATATTGTCAAAAAGATCCAGTCAAATATTGAAAACCTTTCATGTGTTACAAACTCTGAGCAACCCGTTTATTATCCGAATCGGTTTTATAAAACATAGCTATAAAATAAATACTAAACATAGTAAAAAAACTTAATAAATTGGAAGTAGGCCCTCAATTTTCCAATTAACTTAATTTCATTAGTGCTATTTTACTTTGATTTTATTTAATTCTGTACATCAATTACGATTTATAAAAATGTATCCCTAATAATTGCAGCTTATCTACGATTTACTATAGCTTCGGTGTAATTGGTTAAATTATTTCAGCCCTTGTTCGATTGTCATTCAAATGTTAGAGTAAAGTTATTCCCAGATAATGTCCTAACAAGTTGTAAATAGGTAAAATAACAATTTGATGGTCATTTGTTTTAGTGTGTGCTGCGGGCTTCTATAGCTAATTAATTAATTGACAGATTTGATCAAACTTGTTTTGTAAGTATAATTAAAACTAAGTTTACACAAAAGCTTAAGTTAATTATTACTAACTTAAGTTTTTGTGTGAATATTGTTTTTTTTATATCGTATGATTAATAAATATTTGCCTTTGACCTTTCAATCAAATGCCCTTCATTTACGAATTAACTCAAGTATTCTTTAAAAGTACCTTAAGCTTTATATATGTTTACATATTATATATAAATATACATATATAATTAGATAAGCTATATTCAGGTAGTGAGAGAATACAAAGAAAAAATGGCAAATGGAGGGTGAGGAGGTTGACATGAATATGGATAGCTAGATAAATAAAGGTAAATTATGTGTGTAGACTTATTTCTTTTAAAAAGGGATTGATACATACATTTTTTGACAGTATCAACTATTTTATATATATTCATAAACCAGTGGACTCATAACAACCCGGACACCAAGTATTATTAACAAGAAATATTTTTATTGCATATTTAATTAAAATTTGATTGTAACCAATGTATGCTACCATGTTTAATCTCCAACAAAAAATTGTTGCTTGATCTCATCTATACCAGCAAAACTTTATCTTTAATTGCATAATTTGCTGCATAGTCCCCTAATATTTCTATAAATAGCCTGATTCATGTATATATATATATATATATACACCTATCCAAGAATCCGACTATTTATTTTTCATATTTTATTTAATAATATATTTATATGACAAAGGGCATAGACAGGTGGGGGTCCGAGAGGTCTGGGACCCCTTCCCTCTGAGATTAAGTGGAATTCCCCTGGAATTTGTTGGACGCCCCTTTAAAGGGGTCCACAAATACATATAAAAACCTAATTTTTAAGTTTTTTTACTCTTACTACAGTTTGAATTATACATGTCATCAACCAAATATTAGTTTATGAATATTTTATTATTCACCTTCAAGATACTCCTAGTACAACTTCCGATTATAAAATTAGCTCTGTCAACATTTCAAGGTTGTACGTCTTTTTTTATACATACATTTGATATTGAAAAACAAAGGATGTTTCTTGGAATGAGTCGAGTAAGTGGGGTCCCAGAAAATGGGACAAACATTTTTGCTATCACCTGTAGGCTCATACTTGAGGAATCACCTTAAGAAAAAAAGCAGCTTAAATAACATAACAACTGTCAGAAGTGGAGTTATCAGCTTATGTAGGTAGGCTTACTGTCCTCCCCCCATTACCCCCCCCCCCCATGTATCAACATACCCCCTTACTCAAAACATTATTTTATAACTATGAAGCCAGGCCGCCACCGTGGTTCGGATTCCACGTTAAACTGTAGGTCCTCCATTTCATCTCACAATCACCCTACCATTACACATTAGCGTAAGTGCGTATAACCCGAACGGGTAGTAAGACGCGGTGCTAATAATAATAATAATAATAATATAACTATGAACATTTTGAAAGAAAAGGCAGGGTCTTGGGGTCCAGACACCTAGAATTTGTTAGCGGACCCCCCTTATAAAATAGAGTTTTGTACACCCTTGATTATGACTATCCATCCAACTATATCGCTATCAATCTATGTACGCCTGTATATTCTTTCATCTATAATGTATGGTTGGCTAGACAGTAATAGCTCTGGTCTCTAGTGATCTCTATTAAGACACTGTCAATAAGTGGTTGTAGCAACAAAGGGCTGCCTGCATATGTAATCCAGATTAAAGGATCAACCAAAACAGAGTGCTATTTTGATATTGAAGGAAATTGGTTATCCTCAGACACAATAAACTGTGTTTATGTAGCCATATACTTCCATACATAGTTTATCGTTGCTACTTGTTAACTCTTAAAATAGTTGGAAATGGCTTAGACCACATAAAAAAATCAACCTTATAAGCAATTTATTGAAAATGGACTCAAATTTAATATACGAGTATATTTAAAGAACAAAATAAAATTTAATTTATAAAATACCAAGACTTAGCATTTGGTTTCTTTTAAGCACCGTGTTTTACTACTCGTTTGGACTATAAATATATATACTAATTACACTAATGTATTAGGGAGTAGGAAGGTTGTGTTTAGAGTAAGTGTTCCCACATTTATATGTGGACAAGTTGGGAAATCATTTGGGTAAAATCACCCTCAGTTCACCCGACTGAGATTCTAACCCCGATCTCCCCGTCATCGACTGGCCAGTATATTGCGAGAGGGACGTCTTAGACTATGTGATCACCAAAGTTCGTGTATTTAGGAAGTACGCCCGGACGTAATTCATCACACCCCATCCTCCCCAATCGCCGACAAAGCGGGCCAGATGAGGTTGACGAGTCCACGTGCCGATGCAGGTAAATTTGGAATTGATTTACCAATAAGTTTTGCAATAACAAGGAAGATATGTATACTCATGTTTTCCTGGGGAATAGAAGCATGACTAAAGATGGTCTGTGACAAAAGATAGAAGTTTCGGAAATTCATTGGTCTAGAGATTCCTCAGTAATAACCATAAATACGTAGGTGCTCATCAGTAAAGTAGTAAATGTTATGGCTTCTTCATTTTTACGATGCTATGAACAAAATATCTCGACAGCAATAAAATTCTCTCACAAGCCATAAATAAATGAGAATTGGATATCATTCTCATCACTCCATTAACCAAATTAATTTAAATTATTTCCATTTTATTGCTTACACTGTGGATACCGAATAAATTGCTGCGTGATTTACCAATTTAGATTTTAATCTTAGTACATCGATGAATATAACTTTGAGTATATCTGAACACAACAATCTCTTTGAGATTGAATATTCACTACGCTAGAAAATAATGTATCAAGTAGTCAGCCAAATGATATGACGCCCTTATTACACTACAGTGAAATTTTAGAATAAATAAACTGTCGAACACAATCGTACTAACTCTCGAACATTGTGTAATATAGCTTCGAATAAAATGTTCAAACATAGGTTTTCAGTAAACTACCTGTAAACAGTTTTAGGCATGGAAACAAACACATCACAAAATATACCAACACAATAACAACTCTTGATTTATAAACTTTAAACTAAACTGTTCAAACATTTTCAACAAATTTCAAATTTTCAAGAATAAGCTATTTTATAAAAACTACCCTATTTTTTATTTTCAAGTGTCTATTTAAAACTAAGAGTCAATTAAAAAACATATTTTTTGTGTAATTTAAAAAAAAGTCATATACTTTTTAGTTTGTGGTAAGTAAGCTACAATTGAATTAGTTTATTTTAGAAAAGCCAAGTTACATTATTCATTATAATGTAAAATTAATCCACCTATATCAATTTGAAACAAAATCACTATGATATATTTTCAAAAGTACCAAAGATTTACAAAAATCAATCTTTAGTAATTTACTGTAAATATATTTTTTTAGAAAAACCAATATATAATTATTTATTAAGTAAAAAACTTCCCAGGTAGGCCTATCCATTTTGAGCCAAATCACTGGAGCAAATTTTTAAATATTCAAATTAATAAAGTCGTCACTAAACTGCCCTTAAAATAATTTAACCCCTAAAAAACAAGGGAGTTACAATCTGCAAAAGCGCTTATCTAAGACAATTTAAAAATAATAAATATATTTCTTTTCATCAATCGGTAGTTGGAGTGTAGCTCTACAAACTGTGCAGAAAGAATACGCATCTTCTCACTTGAACATGGTTTCTCTCTTTGTTGAGTGTTACGTTTTTGAAAAATGGCGAATGGGCAGATATAACACAGTTGCAAAGTATGCAATAGAATTAAGCCAATTAGTATCTTCATCAACATATTTGAAGCGAAAAAAGACCATTATGCAGAAACATGCGAACCTTAGCTAATATATTGATGCAAGACTTTATATTAAGCAGCTACACGCTGTTGTCTGAAAAGCATGCGGAATATAAAGTTAGCTATAATTTTTTAAGATATATTTCAAAGAGAATTTAATTATAATTTTAGCTGGACCCATTATTTTTCATGTCAAACAGTCCCAAAACACCCATTTGGAAACAAATCGAGTCAATGGTAAAATATTTAAGGGTTTAAAAAAATCTATCATCAGTAAACTACCCATAAATGAGTTATCTCCCCATACAAAATAAGTATACAGTGTTACTTGCTATACCACACAATCCTCAGGTAAACATTTTAAGCAAAATTGTAGATATAATGCTATCTATCACGGTAAGAAGATCCTATACATACATTTTAAATAAATCAGTTAGATCCATTATCAAATTTTTAAAAATTCAAAGTTCCATCTTCAGCAGATTTACCTTAATTTTAGAACTGGGGTAAGATCAAAATATAATTTTGAGGTATATCCTTATAATACCTAGATATCAAATTTGAACAAAATCCATTGTACCGTTTCAAATCCGTGGCCAGGGACCAACAGACAGACAGACATGGGGACAGACAGAATTGTAAAATACACATTTTTGGGTTCGGGATCATATAAAACGTAGAAATTCATCATAATCTCTAGATCAATTTTTTTTCACGATTACAATATTTTCTCTTGATATGAGAAAGTAAAATAAATGACACGGTGCACCGCACATACTTTCTCCCGCTTTTATCTTAAAATATACATTTATTAAAAACACGAGAGATTTGTGAAACGAAATAATAGGTCCAACCATTGTTGTAGAAACACCACACCTGAGAGTATAAACGAAATAATAGGTCCAACCATTGTTGTAGAAACACCACACCTGAGAGTATAAACGAAATAATAGGTCCAACCATTGTTGTAGAAACACCACACCTGAGAGTATAAACGAAATAATGTACACTGTTACTTAGTTACTCTATGGCTTTAGGAACTAGAAAAAACTTTTACAGAAAAATTGAGAAAATAGAAACATATTTGGGACTTTGTCCACCAAAGAGCTAATAATAAAAATTCATTGTCAGAGTTCCGAATTAAATCTACGTATTTGCTTATATCTAGGAAATGATTGGGTTTATAAAAATATATTTCAAATAAAAGATTTTTATCTTCAATAGTACAACATTACAATGAGAAGTTTTTTGTATCTCAAATAGTTGCAAAGAAATGGTGAAAATTTAATAATTTCTCTCATGTAAAGTCATTTCATAAAAGAATGAGAATTGCTATTTTGTTTATAGTGATAAACAGTGTCTATTTATTAGTTTTAATCAAAATTGTTTAAGCGAATTTCTAGAAAATTGATTTTTCCTTTTCTTTTTACCCTTCAGTAAACTAGATCTAGGGTTAGATATCTAATTCCAAACCCCATCTGGGGGATCTTATAAAAAGTTTCAGCAAAATCGGTAAATCGGTTTTGTCTCGATCCCGAGGTACAGACAGACGGATGGCATTGTGAAAACCACTCTTTTGGTTTCAGAGGGTCATGTAGCCTCAATGTTTATCAAAATCTCCAGTTCGACTTTTTTTCGATCATAGTACATTCTCTTCGAGATGTTGAGAGAGAGAGAGTAAAAATCGTAAATTTAAATGTTCAGTCAATTGAGATATATTTGATTTTATATTAATACTTAATATTTTTTCATTTATTTGAGGTATTTAACGAGAACTTTCTAAATTGACTGATTATATCAGTACACGAGCTATAAAAAAACAGACACAACATTCAGCCCCCAGTCGTTAACTCATTATTCTGAAAGGGGAAACCCAGATTTGACCAATGATACGCTTTTCGGTCATGCCGGGAATCAAACCATCAATATAAATAATTTTATAACTCCCACTCTTCACTAATACGGGTGCACTTCCTCACAATTATCATTCTTATCCTACTCTCTAAAGTTAAAATGTTAATAATCATTGAGTTAAACGTCATAATTGTATGTATCACAAAGTGACACGTGTTGTTGTCCACGGTTCAGTTCTGGTAAGTTACTATAATATAAATAAAACTATAATAATTATAACCAGAAACGGGAATAAAAACCATCATAAGTTAAATATAAACATAAAATGTGAAAGTTTAATTCATAATCATGTATATATACTACAAAGTAAATTTTACAAATATATATTATAGTATTGTTTAAAAAAATATATAAAATCTATTACTAGATTGAATTTTCTTAAACTGAAGGAATAATTGTGGTTTTTTCACGTGATTCGGGTCCATCCACATGTTTAAACTAATAGAGTAAGGATAAGGAAGGTGTCTTATATAGTAAATGTACCCACATTTGCGTAGTGGGCAAGGCTGTAGTCAGGGGGAGATTTTGGGGATCGAGTCCCCCCAAAATTTTATGAACAATATAAATATATGGCTTTATTTATGGTTTAAACAATATCAAAATTAAGGTACAAGTATAAATTATGAAGTTGTGTTACCATAAAAATCACTTCAGAGAACTTCTAGAGGTGTTACTAATATTTAGGATTTGTCCTAGCCTCCAGCAGTTAGGGGGTTATGTTGACATAAAAAGCACTTCAGAGAGTTTCTATAACTGTTTATCATTTAAAAAATGTTCTAGCCTATGGCAATTGGGGGATGTGCCAACCAAAACCCCCTGAAATTATTGGCTGGATACGGCCTTGGTAGTGGTAATTAAATATGAAAAAACACTTTAGTGCACCAAGGCCCAGCATCAGCCAACTGGACAAGGTGAAACTGACGCTTTTATCCGCGTGCCCACAGGTTTATCACCAGTACAGTGAACACCAATCCGATGTGATTTAAAATCGAATTTATAGAAACATTCTGTGAATAGTAAAGTGACTGTCTTCTATTTTGGTTTACATTATACCTCAAAATTTTCACAAACTTTCCTAAAATATGTATTAACAGAATATCATCTTTATAATAAATAAGAATATTGTGTAACATCCATATATAACACTAAAGATGTCATCATAGAAGACCAAGGCTAATATCAAATAATGAGAATGGAGAAAAAAAACGAATAAATAATTTTATAATGTATTACTTCTTACCA
Source organism: Timema monikensis (assembly GCA_902151445.1). Classification (NCBI taxonomy): domain Eukaryota; kingdom Metazoa; phylum Arthropoda; class Insecta; order Phasmatodea; family Timematidae; genus Timema; species Timema monikensis. The sequence goes on along the minus strand of CABFVZ010002642.1, from coordinate 94,331 downwards.
AATTAAATATGAACATTATTAAAAATTATATTTATTTGACCTAGATAGTACAAACTAATTTCAGAAAAAACTAATTAAATAATATAAAATAGAGTGGACAAGTACGTCAATACACAAACAGGCAGGTCAGATGCTTTTAACGACAATTAGTTGTTAGAAGGGTGGCCACAGTGGTGTAGCTAGAGTTGGTGCCGCCCGGGGTGGTCCCTGAGATTGCCACCCTCTCAATACACAACATACTTCGACAAAAGTCCAAATGACGCTTAGGGGGAGAATAAGACACCTTGTTTATTTATGAAATTAATAATTTAAATACAACGTTTTACAATGTTATTTTTCTCGCTTTTATGTTAGAAAAATAGTCGATGATGTTATTGAAATCTATTTCGTTTGTTAATTGCTGTTTTATAGAAAGTACGGCAAGATTTCTTAACGGTAAGTTACTCATTGTGTATCTTAAGTAATTTTTGATTAATTTTAATCCCGAAAAACTCCGTTCACAGGCAGCAACACTAACAGAAATTGTTAGGAAAGTTCGTAGAAGTATTACAATATTTAGAATTGATTTCCCAAGACTGTATCTTTTAATAAACTGCAAAAGTTCAAGGGGGTCTTCCTTCCACCTCTCTGTTTCGTCTTGCGTAGCACCAACAACAATACCACTCTGAAGTCTTTTTCTCTTAACGAGAAACTCTTCCTTATTAATGTCATAGTACCAGTAGTCATTATTTAGTTGATACTCGTATTTGTCAATCAAAATACTCAACGGAGTGAGAAAGGCATATTTCTCAGCAAGAAGATGAAGCTGTTGAAATATGAGAGTGATTTATTGAATCACTTTGTACAGTGAAGAAAATATTTCGCTTCTCAACTCAGTTTCGTATGGAATTTTAGCATCTTGTAATTCTTCACCAGTCATCAGTTTTTTATTTCTACATCGACGTTGACGCTCCATGACAATCCCAAGATTATCAGAAATTTATTTGGCATAAGCTATTGAATTGTTAACTAGTTCATCACTATTTTCAGTTAAAAATCCTTTCAAAGCCTCTAGTTTTATATCACATTGTTGTACCTTCAATTATTTTGTTTGTAGGTAGGCCCGTGTGTTGTTAATTCCTAGAAGGGCAGATTCCCACAGGCCAAGAAAGCACAGAAAGGGAAACGGTTGTAACGCACCAAGCAGCATGCCAGCATCTGACCTGGTAATTTCTTTATCACAATCTAATTGATCCAAGGCACTTCAGCTTTTCGTATATATATTTTTTTTAATACTGACAGCTTCTCCCCTTTCACTCCATCAAGTTTATACTACGTTCTTGACACTTTTACCAGTGACTGAAGTCAGAATATCTTAGCGATGGGTCAAGGAAGAAAAAGCGTAAACAAACTCTCCACAATTCCTAAAAAAGGTAACAGAACTCGCGGATACAGAAACAGTGTGAATACCCTCCAAATTCGGATCCTTGATACGTCTCTTAACGCCACTATTTTGACCAAACATCAAATCAGCATTTTCATATGCTTGTCTTCTACAATTTTGAATACCAATTCCGTCGTTTTCTAATTTTTGCAAAATCATAATTGACATATTCTCGGCGGTTTTACCTTTTGTTTTACTGAAATCAACAGATGATTCTACTACCTTCACTTGATGTCCATCTATCATAACGTAGCGCAAAACTTGGCTTGTTTGATCCTTATGAGAAATATCAGAAGTGCTGTCGAATATAAGAGAAAAGTACTTGGCTTCTTTTACTTGTCCGATAACTCTGCTTCTTACTTTTTCTCCCAAAATGTCTATAAACTCGTTCCGAATAGGCGACATAGAGGAATTAGCATACTTTTCCCTAGCTTGATTCTTGGAACATGTTCACGTAGCATTCGATTATATTTCACAAACAATTGAACTAATTCTAAAAAAAATAATCCTCTATTTCCCGTTGATTCAGAATCAGCATCAGTCTCATAATAAATTTCTTGTCGATGATCCCTTATGGCTAAATTCTGTTTAGCTAGGAATTTGATCATATCAAACAATCTTGAAAGTATTTCCTTCACTTCTTCACCTCCTTTTAGCATCTTTTGGTTCCTTTTTTATCAATTGTTACTCTATGTCGGATTCTAATTCCCAACTCCTTCCATTGTATGAAAGCCCGAACATGGTCTACGCTGGATTCATGCTTGAATAATTTAGGATTAATTTTCCACCACATGTTGATATATATATATTTAAGATATAAAAGTTGAGTTTTATGGTTTTATTTATAAGAATTTGAATGAAAGGGAAATGTAAGTGATTTGTTATGTATTTACATTTTATTTCTTTTAGAAGTAAATAATAACATTGTGTCTTACGTATTATAGGCTACTACCCCAGCAGAATAAACACTTTCATTTTCGTTGCAGTAGACAAAAAGTGCCACCCCCTGAAAATTTCCTCCCGAGGTGCACCGTCCCCCGTCCCCCTATTAGCTACGCTACTGGATGGCCACCTCAAACACCCTAAGTCTTGAAATAATGGGTAATCCCTGAGCCCTTTCTAACCAGTGATGTATCTCTTTTTTTGAAGACTACTTATATTCTTCATTCTGTCACCCATGATATATCCTGTTTATGGTAGGAATGACTGCTTGAAAGGTCTTTTTTACCCATCAAAACCCTACTATATTGTCGCTACCCCCCGTCCTATGGCCGGGCCGCACATGTCTTGGTGGGATAGATATATAGATAGATAGATAGATAGTGCCAAATAATTGTGGGGCTCGTTTAATCTGGTTTACTGAAATGGATTAACTAAACTAATAGTGTATAGTGTGATGTAGGATTTAGAATTAATTAAAAGAGTTTGAAAAAAGATACTCGGTTAATATCCCTACTCAGCAGTCCGTGCCCTGACTTATCTTCAATCCTATAACCCTAGACGGTGTCAAATACCCGACCATATGCTGCTGTGCCGTTATTATATAACTCTGACTTTTAAGATGGGTTAGGGTGTCTGTGCTATGTACAGAGCAGTGACTCAGGCTGTAGAATNCCCATATCTCTGTTATTTACCTAAAACGAGGGGTGTTTCCCCTAAGATATTGGTTTTGACAATGATCTATGAAATTCTACTTGGTAGAACAACCTACGTTTAAAAACACTATCTATGACAGTATAGTATAATTCTGGAAGGGAAAAAAACCTTTCATACAACCACTTCCATCATAAACAGGTTTTACGTATATAACACTGGGACTTCCAGTTCATAGTTCAGAGCTAATAGTAGTATCCTGTAATAATATATTGATATTGTATAAAACATATTTTAAACCAAATAAAAAAAAGTTTTTCGCAAAAGTTATTTTTTGTTTTGCGTAAAATAAGATGTCGCTAAAATAATATAGGTTTCCGTTTAAATAAACAGAATTCATCTCGAAATGACATTGGAAACGTCCACCATATCAAAAATTAATAAGACTGTCCTCTTTCCCCCTTGAAAGTCTTTTAATATATCTTTCAAGGCAGAGGAGATTTTGATAGTCAAACTTTATATATCTCCAATACAGTACATAAACCAATAACCGTGTTCACTTTCTAAGGCGACAATCTCGCCATATACTGAACTGCCTCTGACTGAGTTTCACAGTCAGAGGCTCATACCTCTGCGGGGTGTACAGGGTATTATTTGTCAAATATGATCAAAGGGATCTCCTCATTCCTTCTCCATGCTAATGAGGATTCACTTCATCTTAGATACCCTGAACCACCTGAACCACCTAAACCCTTAGACTCTTCTGTTGAACACAAATCTATTAAACGTAAGTGTTTAAAACACCTGCATAGAAGAAATACGAGAAAAATTTCCCTCAAAAAAACATTTTATTGTTGCTTTATATTAGATAATGTTTCCCTAGTTTGTGTGTATAAGAATTCATATTAATCAAGCAAAGAAATACTATCAAATATTTTAAATATCAAATTTTAAAAATCAAATCTCTTAATTTTTATTTTCTGTGAACACATGCCTATCCCACTAAGATAAAGTGCATTCCTAAAATCACAAGTTTGGAATGTGGGCACATACTTACATTTTCATAAAAATCCATTTTTTTGACTATAGCTACATTTTCATTAAAAATCGTACTAATATTCTATAACACTACTATAACTCGTACCAATATTCTAAAACAATATTATATCTCGTATTAGTATTCTATAACACTACTTCACCCTCTCACTACAATTTTTCAAAATTATCGATCAAGTCTCTCATCAAAATGATTTAACCATAAACTTTCATTGATTTCTTAGAAGGATTGTTTGTTCCTAAGCTGTAAGGCCATTTTGAGCACGAGCTGGAAAAAGAATTAGTAGTAATAAAACTTATCTCTATAAGGAAAACCTCTTTTCGCTTTATGAGGTAATTGTATTATATTTGGAAGAAGGTACAGGAAAGGGGGATAGAAACGTATGTTCGACCCTTTTATATGTTTCAATCTACCTTTCCGATACTTCTTCCAAATATAAAAATAAAATGTGTAAGTTATATGATTATATCATCAAATATGGATTAGTTATATAAACTAGCCTAAGCGAAACCAAGATAAACTGGTTTAAATATGTGCAATACTAAGTTTAAAAGACCAATTCAAAACTTGCTTTGATGGCCATATAGTCTAAGATGTTACTCTCGTGTTGGAATAGACTGTCAATGAAAAGGATATCGGGGTTGGGTGTACTGAGGGCGGTAAAAAAAACGGTTTCCCCACCTTTCCTCTATGCATATTCGGGTACACTTTATCTAAATTCAAATTCAACCTTCCTCCTCTCTAATTCATGATCGTAATTAGTACATATTTGTATAGCCTGAATAGGAAAGATGCGGCGCCAGATAAAAAAGAAATGAATAAAAGAATGAAGTCTCCAGGACCTCTCTAACCACTAATTTCTAATTTCTTCAGTTGTTAACTTCACACCTCATCTTACTAGCCCCTCATCCCTCATTTCTTCAGTTGTTAACTTCACACCTCATCTTACTAGCCCCTCATTCCTAATTTCTTCAGTTGTTAACTTCACACCTCATCTTACTAGCCCCTCATTCCTAATTTAATCAGTTGTTAACTTCACACCTCATCTTACTAGCCCCTCATTCCTAATTTCTTCAGTTGTTAACTTCACACCTCATCTTACTAACCCCTCATTCCTCATTTCTTCAGTTGTTAACTTCACACCTCATCTTACTAGCCCCTCATTCCTCATTTAATCAGTTGTTAATTTCACACCTCATCTTACTAGCCCCTCATTCCTCATTTAATCAGTTGTTAATTTCACACCTCATCTTTCTAACCATTTCCACTATCCAATTGTTTACATTGGTGGGGTGGGAAGAAGGAAGGCATACTTTAAAAGAATGGTACCCGCATTTTCTTGTAGGGAGAGTAGGTAACCCTTGAGGACAAACCAGCCTCAGTACACTCGACCACCCCGTCATCAGCAACCAATCCTATTGAGAGATAGAGGCCTTAGAGCACGCAGCCACTGAATTGTGTTATTTAGCAATGATGTAGACCTGCTATATCCTTCATGTGCCTGTTTCTTTCTGTTGCAGGTATGTTGGGTGAATGTTCTCCAAGTTTGACGCCATAGACCTGCAGGTAGGTTAGAGATGTCATACTAGATGCGATGGAAAGGTTAAAATGAAAGCGGTATTTTGTCTCACTGGTTTTAATTGTCCATTGAAATAATTTACTATCAATAGATGTACAGTAATACGTACATAATTTTGTATAACTACAGTAGCCCCATGGCTTCTTTGGTGCTGACTGACAGCTGATAGCTAACAGCTGACAGTCAACATTTAAGTATATACCTAAATTTTGACTGTCAGAAGGGATAGCTGCTAAACACACATTTTTGTAGATCATATGGTTGGGTGTAGGGATATCATAATTTGGTCTGGTAACTTTTCAAAGCCATCAGCTGTCAGCTGTGAGCTGTCAGTCAGCACCAAAGAAGCCATGGGGCTACTGTAAATATTATACAGCCTAAAAATAAATGAGAATTTATAGCTTTATTTTTATTTTCCCAAATCTAAATGGTCTTATAGAAATTTGTCATATTTTATATGGACTGTGTGTAATAAAAACATTGGATTTATTTGAAATTCGTTCAAACTAAAATTAAATCTGCATTGAAGAGCACGTGGTCTAGGGCATAGATATCATAGGGTCTGGGTTGTTTGTGGCAGTGGGCTTGGGGTTTCAAATCCAAGCCTGGTCTACTGAGGGGGATTTTTCCTCAATAAACTAGTTATGTAAAGTACATACAAAAGAATGCGGTAACATTTACTCTAAGACTCTCTCTTACTCAACTATAGTTGGATAGTGTGATTATGCAGACAGTTTTGTTGCATGGGTGTGGGGAGAATTTAACTCTATGACATGATGTAAGACCTACTACTAAACCCTAAGAAATAATAACATTGTTAATATTATTACTATTATTATTAGTATCGCGTCTTACTACCCGTTTGGGTTATACGCACTTACGCTAATGTGTAATGGTTATTGTGAGATGAAATGGAGGACCTACGGTTTAACGTGGTAATCCGAACCACGGTGGAGGCCTGGCATTCCCCACATTCACAAGTTGTGACTAATACACGTCTTGTCAGAGGTGAAGGAAGGGTTTGGCACTCAAATAAATCTGTGCCGGGACCGAGGATTGAACCCCGGATCCTGAGAACAGAAGTCTGACACCTTACCCCTAGACCATCAGGTCGCCAAGAACATTGTTATTTTATGTTTTATGAAGTATAATGGTGGAACTTTATTTGTGTGAATGGTGGAGGAAAGGGGGGGAGTGTATTTTTTAGATCATTCTTACCCGTCCCCATTCCATTTCATGTTAGAAAATTAAATGCTCCTAGAAGCTATTATTGGTGGAGTTTCTGGAAATTATACTTTTTTTAAAGTTATTTAGAATAGCACTCCCCAGATTTTTAAAAAATTTGTACTCACTTAAAGACTATTTGGATTAATCTTGTTTCAGACAATTTTTAATAATTGGATGCCTTTAAAGCCTGTTTAAAGTAGTGCCCACAAAGATTTTTTATTATCAACTAGATTCCCAAGAAGCTATTTGAAGTGGTCATCAGACTAAATTTGTTTTTTAAATTTGGATGCCTCTAGAAGCCATTTAGGTTGATCTTTTCTTACTTGGCAAATTTTAGGAAAGTGATAATAATATTTATCACCGCGTCTTATTACCCGTTCGGGTTATACGCTTTAAGTACAAATTACGCTAATGGATTAGGAATCGGGAAGGTTGAATTAGAGGAAGTGAACCCGCATTTGCGTGGAGGGAGAGTGGAAAACCATTTAGTAAAAACAACCCCCAGTTCACCCGACCGAGATTCGATCCTCAATCTCCCCGTCCTCAGCAGTCGAGCTCAACACGACAAGCGCGTTAGCCAACTACGCCACCGAGGTGGGTTTTAGGAAAGTGAATGTGTCTATAAATTATTTAATATTTAGGACAAGACCATCTTTAATCTTCATATTAAAAACTTCAGAATAATTATTTTGGAAAAGGG
>CABFVZ010002642.1:34560-86622 GCA_902151445.1 Timema monikensis | reverse complement strand
GGGGGGGCTGGATCTTGAAACACATAAGCCCCAATCCCTTAGCCAATGCCCAGTAGGGTGGTAAGACACCCTCACCAAACAACATATTAGGTGGATGTTTAGAGAAGCGACCTAATATTTTCATTAATAAGTGTAATGTCCCAACTTGTTAACCCTATGTCGTTTCTAAAAGGAAGGATGAGACTGAAGTTTAATATTTTATTTGCATTTTATATTTAAATTAGGGAATCCTCTTTATTTTATAACGTTACTTTAATTATTCATTTGCATTTTAGAATATTTAAGATCTTCAGGCAGTTTGGAGGTCAGTACATTTCTTTTTTAAATGTACTTACCGTGTGCGTTGGACGATGAAACAAAACGGAAAGAGATGAACTAGCACTGAGTTTTCGTTCTAAGAGAAATACACCTTTTCCTTATTACGGAGTGGTTGCATTATCCAGCCAACCAGAAAGACAGGATTCAAACTACTCTCATGTGATAGGTCAAGATTGCCAGTCCACTCTGGTGCAATCGACTATGTCATTAGAATTTTAAAAAGACGCGAAGAAGAAACTATCTCTCATTGTCACACGAAAAAGGGACGTGCAGTGACCGGGATGGAGACAAGACGTGTGTTGCTTGTCGCCGCATATTTAATCATGATATAGTGTACGGTGACCAGAGTTTGTTCAAGCTGAAGTGTTAATTGTTATAGTAATACATATAACAGAGTACATTCTAACAATAAATTGATATAAAAGTGATCACAGTATATTTATTGTGTGAGTGGGAATTTCCTTGAATGGTAATTGCGACGATAAGAGAAGCTGAGCTAGCCAGGGATGTATATCAAGATTATGAATCGTCTTTATGTAGATTTATGTAATGGTCACCCAACTGAGGGGAATTAAATCATCATGGGCGGAAGAGGAAGACTTCTTCAATTGATGAGTCAACGAAGGGCTTTGTAGGATTTTACAACTGTTACTCAACGAGGAGCTTCGTAGACTTTTATAATTGGCGGCCCAACCGAGGGGCTAGAGCTCCCAGCGTGCCTACGAGAAGTCAGCTAGAGCTCCCAGCGTGCCTACGAGAAGTCAGCTAGAGCTCCCAGTGCGCCCACGAGAAGTCAGCTAGAGCTCCCAGCGTGCCTACGAGAAGTCAGCTAGAGCTCCCAGTGCGCCCACGAGAAGTCAGCTAGAGCGCCCAGCGTGCCTACGAGAAGTCAGCTAGAGCTCCCAGTGCGCCCACGAGAAGTCAGCTAGAGCTCACAGCGCGCCCACGAGAAGTCAGCTAGAGCTCCCAGCGTGCCCACGAGAAATCAGTGAGAGTACCCAACGTATCCACAAGAAGTCAGCTAGAGCACCCAGTGAGTCTACAAGAAACATTGGTTGTGTCTATTTGCACAATATATCCCCGACGGACCAGAAGCGCTGATCTACTACGCGCCAATAAATCATCAGGAAGTGCCAGTGAATAATAATAAGAAGAGGACGTGAAGACCACATCAGTTATCATTAACAGATAAAAAAATTAAACTGATGATGATAGAGTATAGACAGATATTGGTAAAATTTTAATTAATATTTAGATTAGTGTGTTTGATTAAATAATAATAGGTTGTGTAGTATTTAGATTATTTATAGGTTAATATTATGTTATATATAAAGTGTATTGTGTTATTTGAAATATTTTGTTGTAGTAGAATTGTTAATTGTAAGATATGGATATCAAAAAGGAATAAAAGAAAGATGTTGAGGTAGAGAACAGGTGTAGATATAAAAAACAGACAATCAGGAGAATATGCGTGGAATGGCGAACCAATAAATAGGAACAAGCTCACATATAGAATCACAGGAGGAACAGGAACGCGTACAGGAATATGGACCTAACAATCAATTAAGGCTGGATGAAAATGGTGAGAAAATTTCACACACAAGCACTTAGTTTGATTTTTTTTTTAATGTAGAGTTAAGCAAGAGAAACAGGAGGTTAATGAAGGAAGTAATATACAGGTAGATATCATGAAGGCCATTAATGCTTTAATTAAAAGTAATGAAGAAGCTTTAACATTAATAACGAGTCATAAAAAATGAACTCAGAAGATAGAAGAGAATAATAAGGAAATCAATAAAAGCTTAGAAATTATTAATAAGGAAATATATGCTGCAAGAACAGTACAGAACAAATACCTAGAACAGATGAGACAGCTGAATAATAAGGTTGTTACTGTAGATAAAAGGCAGGATAATTTAAAGAAAAAACATGAAAATGTATATTAAAAAATGTTTGATTTAATTAATACTGTAAAGAATTATTTTACTGAGATAAAAAACTAAAGAAAACAGTAGTAGTGCATGACAAACAGAATGAAAAGAAAATAGGAAATTTAGAATTAAAGATTGAAAATAATAAAGATATAATAAAAGGGGTACAAGATAATTTAGAGAGAGAGATCAGTAAAGTTAGGTTTACCCTAGCACACCAGGAGTGCTGTTAATAGAAACTACATAAGGGATCAAGTAGAATATGTAATTAAAGAAACAGGAGGACAAACAGGAGAAAATGTAAAGGTTTTGGTCACAGGATGTTTTGAAAAGGTTGAAAAATAGGAAAAAAATATAGAGACTTAGAGGTAAAATTAAGTGAGGTAAAGGATTCTGGGGTGGGAGTGTGATTGGTGGTGAGTAGTGATGTATGCATATCAGGAAATTTTCAAGGGGTGTGAGTGATAGCATACTATTTCAGATATCGATATTCAGGGATAGACAGGGTGAAATATCTGCGGCACAGTACATCCAGATAATTGAGAGGATAATTAGAGGAGAAAATTTATCTGAGAAAGAAAGATTTGAGTTATTGTTAGCAGGGTTAGATAATGAGGCCAAAATGTGGGTTAATAACATGGAAGTTGAATAGAAGGATTACCAGGAGGCCAAAGATAAATTTCTGAAAAAGTACTGGAATCAGAACACACAAGACATGTTCTTACAACAAATTTTCAGTGGAAGGTTCGATTCACGCCAGGGGACTTTGAGTGACTATTTGAGAAAATGTGTAGTGCAGACCAAATATTTAACGTACTCTGTAGAGGAACATAGGTTTCTAAGTCATGTGATCAGTCACGTTCCGATGATAGTACAGATCGTCTTAATTAGCAGTGAGCTGAAGAGCATAAAAGAGATGGATAGAATACTAGTTTCTTTATATGTCAGATGGGGGAGAGAGCAGGATAAAAAGAAGTATAAATAGTTTAAGGAGAGAACCAAAAAGGAGGGCCATTCACATTCTTCGCGCTCTCCAGAGGACAAAGGAACAATGCAAAGCCACCTCACCCTGTAAACAATATGCCTAGGAGGGAAAAATACACTATGAATAGAGTCAACAGGTCAGCTCAAAACAACTTTCAAAATTAGAGACCTAAGCTGTAAACCTGTTACAACATATGTTGTAACAGGGTTACAATGTCCTCCCTTGGGTGAAGAAAGGTCCTCAGCTTTCAGTGAACGAACGGGGGAGTGCCACCCCCAAGGTTCACAGCTGGCTTACAAGTGGGCGACGGCTCGGGTACCACGTGAGGCCTTCACCAGGAATGAGGAAGCACCCAGTGACCACACTAGAAGATATCAAGGCAGGCTCTCCCTCCACAGACACCCATCCAGATATGTCCACCTCGGTTCAGATCCCTCGGGTGGAAGACCTCGCCACGTCCTTTGGACTATCACCGCTAAGGCGGTTCACGCTGAGGTTTGTTCGGAACTCTTCTTCAGCCGTTTGGCGTCCAGTTCTACGAAAAGGAAGGGGGATGGGAGACATCGGGTCGAAGTGGGTGTCGTCTCTGAGAACACATCATATCATACACAAGTTTACCCTAAACATTGACATGTCAAAAAGTTCATACTATTAGCCTTGTTTGCCCCTGATACAGTCGCGTTCACCACATTTTCATACGGCAGAAGCCACAGGAGTACCACTACTCTGGGCTAAGCGGTAGCTATCCACTAGTGGTGGAGAGGTAGGCTTACCGCTCTTTGTGTTGTAGATGACAGTAATTGCTGGTAGTGAACGTTCATCACAATTTTCTCTTGTTTGAGGCGATGCACTGACATGCACTTCACATACAGAGAGTTCAAGCAAGTTTCTGGAAGGGATAAGTCTTAATTATAACGTACCACTAAACAAAGTCAAAATGTAAGAGGGAGGCCTTCCCCCATATATATATATATATATATATATATATATGTGTGTGTGTGTATTTACAACCATACTCCTAGGACTCACAGACACCTTATATCACAATGATAAATATAAAAAACCTATACGCATAAAAGGGAATGCCACACGTACGAAGGTCAAGACTCATCACATAACGGCCTTTAGGTGGCTGACGTGCGCTATGCGCACTAAGGACGGGTCTGTTACTTCTTTCAACATCACTGAAACTGGTGTGAGGAACTGGTCTATCAACCATGGACCACTCCACTTATATTCCAGTTTCGCTGAGGACCTGTCGACAGCCGAGCTAAGGGGAAAACACTTACAAACGACCTTGTCCCCTAGCTTAAATGTGACGGGTATACGTCCCCGGTTATAGGTGAAAGCTACCTTTCTCTATAACTTCTGCAGGTTCTTAAAGGCCAGCACACATCTGTCCTCATATGGGCAGTTATCAGCGTCGTTCAGAAGAAGGTCAACATCCCAGTTGTCCAACAAGGGGTGGTTCAAGCCCCTGTTGAGGAAAATCGAGGAAGGGGTGGCCTTGATTGACTCATGGAAGGAGGCATTAAATGCTACGTTCAAAAGAACAATATCTTGATCCCAGCAGGAGTGATCTTGATGGTGGAAGATAGTCAGAGCAATATTTAGGTTAAGGTTGAAATGCTCAACATGGTTCGGCGACGGGTTATAGGAGCTGGTGGTCACATGCTTGATCCTCCAAGAAAAACACATGTCCCCAAAAGCCCTAGACTTGTAACATGGTCCATTATCACTCACAAAAATTCTCGGGGCTCCTAAAATCGCCCACACACGCTTACACAAGGCATTAACGGTGGTTATCGCCTTCATGTTCCTAAGTGGGAGGATAATGACGAACTGTAGAAGTTGTTCATAACAACAAGAATGGAAGTGTCGCCCTAGAAGGAGAGGGTCAGCGGGCAAAAAAGTCAATAAAAATTTTCTCTTACGGGCGCTTGGCGATGTCCGCAGAGTGGAAACCTATCTTCAAGTTGCGAGTGGGCTTGGCCAATTGGCACGACTCAAACTTACGTACCCAATCCCTAACATTTCTCGCCATTAAAATCCAAAATAACTCTTTGGAGATTTTGAGTTCGGTTTTGAAAATGCCTCAATGACCACCAAGGAGAGGGTCGTGAAAGTATCTCAACATCATCGACCTAAGTTTCTCGGGGATGAAGTACTTGAGTCTACCCTTTATCCTAACTACCAGGAGGCCTTTATGGATTTCTTAACTACCAACTTTTTCTCCGTAATTAATCCTGCCAACCATCTGCGTACAAAATGGGTCCTCCAATTGATGGTCTTTGATAGAAATGAATGACTCCAATATTGTGTGTATAACACACCTCCTCCTCACAGTCTCCTACGGGGTTCTTATCCTCAGACATGCGTGATAATGCGTCGGCAACAAAATTGAGTTTCCCGGATACGTGATGAGTCGTAAACTTATAACTAGAGAGTTTCAGCAACCACCGACCAATCTTTCCTAAATGCTTATGGTGGTACCACATCCAACTCAGGGCTATGTTGTCGGTGTACAAGTTGAACTCGTGGAGTTCAAGGTAATCAGTAAATTTCTTAATTCAGTAGATACAACTGGGACATTCCATTTCATAAGTGCTGTACTTTCTCTCGGCCGGGGTCAGGGTCCTACTAGCGAACGCCACCAGCCTACTGCCTTCAGGAGTCTGTTGCGAAGGAACTGCTCCCAGTGCTACCAAGTAAGCGTAGGGGATCGAGAAGTCGGGCATGCGCAGGACAGCTGGTGAAACAAGATGGTACTTGAGCACGACAAAGGCGTCATTTTGGGCAGGTCCCCAAGCGAACATATCACCTTTCCTCTTCAGAGAGTTAAGAGGGTTAGCGATGTCAGAAAAGTTCGGGATGAATCTAGCATAGTATGCGCACATGCCCAAGAACCGCAACACACCCTTAATATTCTTGGGAACAGGGAAGTCTAAGATAGGCTTGACCCGTTCGGGGTCGACAAGGAGGTTCCCTTCAGAAATTATATACCCAAGGTTCGGGACAGATTTCTTAGCCCAGACGACTTTCTCGGGCTTAACAGTCAATCCGACCTCGCGCAGGTGCCTTAACACTGTCTCTACATGACACAAGTGGTCCTCAAAGGATTATATACAAATATCGTCGAGATAATTGAGTACAGAATCGTATTTCAAGTCAGCAAGAATGTGGTCCACTACCCTACTGAGCGCTTGACCCCTACAGCTAATACATAAGGGCACGCGATTGAACTCATAAACCTGCCAAGGGGTGACAAATGCGGTGTATTTCTTGGATATCTCAAAGAGCGCACATTGTAGGAAGCTGACATTTAAGTCGATAAGACTATACTATTCGGCCCCACTGAGATGTTGGAAGCCGAATTCAATGCTGGGCATGGGGTATGGGTCGAACACAATTTTCTTATTCAGTTTCCGAAATTCTACGATAAAACGATGTCCATGACCTTTCCTCGGGATTATGAACGTGGGACTCACATAAAGAGATTTGGAGCGGCGAATAACTCCTTTTTTCTCTAAATCATGGATAAGATTCCTGAAGATTTCCAATTTAGGTGACACACAAGAGTAGGGAACTGATCTGACGGGTATATGGTCCTGCGCCACAATATCGTACGGCAGAATGTCGCACTTCCACCATCGATCAGTGATAATGTCAGGAAATCGACCTACCAAACGACCAATCGCCTCGCGCTCCTCAACAATCGAGAATAAATATCTAAGATTTTCCCCACCACCAAATGGAACGAATACATTTGGCTTGAAGTTAAAAGACATCCTCAAGCGACCTAAATCTAACTTGACTTGAGTTTCCAACATAAAGTCATTTCCCAGAATAATATCACAAGAAAGGTATGGAAGGACGAAAAATGGACGTTTCCAGGAAAACCCACCTATCTTGATAAAGAAAATTACTTTGCTGTCTACCATAACACTTTGCCCATTTGCCACCGCGTAAGCTTTAGGAGGAACCGACTTACAATCGATCTTAACTTTGCCATTTAACTTATGCAAAAACCTTTGGCAAACAAAGGAATGGCTGGCTCCCGTATCTAACAGACCTGAACATTTCTCCATACCTACTAGGATCACAACAACGGGAGAGGGAACGCGTGGTATAGAAAGAGTTGGCGCGTTTGAACCACGACTACGGGAACACCCAACATATTTCCCACTCTACACTGCCTCTGTACGTGACCTAACTTCTGGCAATGGAAACACCTAACACGCGAGAGGTCACGGGACAGGAAACTCCTAGTATCTGAATCCCTGGGGAAATTTCTAGAAACATTCCCATCTCGAACCTCCGTTGGGACAGCCGTAATAGAAAATTCCAAATTGGTGGGCTCAGGAGTCGAACCTGCGCGTTCGTGACGTCTCATCGTAGGCGCATGCACCAACAAATACTCATTCTCTGAGCGTAACGTACTCTCTATAGTAGTGGCCAGAGAGAATAGTTCCTGTACAGTACGAGGCTTATTCGTAAACACAAAATGTCGCCGAGTAAGGGGGGAAACATTTTTAAGAATTATGTCTACAATCTGGCGCTCCACGAGACCACTATTGAGAACTTGAGCCGCCTCCGTAATAGCCAATACAAAATTCCTCATTGACTCAAGAGGGTATTGAAATATATGTATAACTACCCTACACAAATTTTCTCACCCTACTAGGCAATAATGACCCCAATACAAGGTCAGTAGGCGATCTCACATATATATTATCCTGAATTCCTCGGGAAAACAACTGAGCCCAGAACCCAAAAGATTTAGACAAACACAGAGTTAAAAACTCCCTTTCACTGGCTAATTTCAAACATGACGCTCTGTTAATTTCAACTAAGAAATTGAATAGGTCAGTGTGATCCTGAGAGTCACATACAGGAATACGGCTTAGGATATCCAAAAGTACTTTAGTCTGACACTTAGTGAATGGCGGGGTTGGGGGTGGAATGATCGGTGCAGGGGTAGGTGGATCCTCACTCGCATCCTCGTCAATACCCAAGCCAGTCATGGCCTCCCCAGTCCCACTAATATCCCCACACAGATGATTAGATCTGAGCTTACCCACAGTAGCATCGGGAGGAAATGAGACGTCCCTGGACGTCAACTCGGCCACCAACTGGTCTCAGCTCAGGCATTACACTTCAGTCCTAGACGTGTGAAAGTCATCTTACCAGCTTGCGGAGCGGTTGCCATGGTCACAGACAGCATGAAAATTAAATAAACATGAATCAATACACAGGGCACATGAACCATAAAAATTACAGAAGGGAGGTCTCTACTCTTAGCTCTAACGCTCCCCAAGCGTGCCCCACTCCCTTCAAAGTTTGCAGAGTGGTGCAGCCTCTCTCTTGTTAACCGCCCTTTGGTTATCTCCCAAAAATAGCAGACAGGTTGGTCGCAAGAGAGTTTATTTATTTTAAAAAAATATGACAAAAAACTCTAAGCGAGAGAGTGAAACGTGAAACAGAGTTAGGCACCGGACAAGTTAACAACAATGACTGAACCATAAAATATGGAACGTATGAGAACCCGTCTCATGTTAAATGGTGCCGTTAGAAAGCAACCAATTAATTCTACCAATTAATGGTAAAGAGATAGGAACCAACGACCCCAAACTTATTCAGGAAATGTAAATAGAGAGAATAGGGGGGAAGACAACTTGGGTCATACAAGAGTAATAATAGCTCAAACACACCATTCACCTAATTATGATGCTATTGAAAGCGATACTAAAGGTCAGTAATTCATGAAGGAGGCCATAACCATTTATCAATAAACTAATTAGGAATTCATACGGAGGTCCTGGTATGAATGGGGCTATGTCAAGATTAAGGACCAATGAACAAGAGGAACCTCTAGAGTTTGTAAAGCAAAATATCATATCATATATATAGAATTTGGGGTTCGTTTGTTCTTAAAATGTTCCATGGCAGAAATTCCTTGGGTGGGGGGTATGTTAGTGTAAAGCGAATTAACATTTATGGTTACCAAGTATGCATCAATGGATATTTTGTTTGTAATGTATTGTAAGCGGTTAAGAAAGTGGTTGGGTCCTTTATGGGTGAAGGAGCTATTGGACCAGGGGTGTAAGATGAGATTCGACCAGCGCTGAAATACGATCGGTGGGGGCCCCACAACAAGCGACAATGGGGCAACCTGGTGGAGGTATTTCCTTTTTGTAAATTTTGGACATGAGATGTGTGGATGTATTAAGGGCTGTGAGGACCTCTAATGATTTGTAAAAGAAACCGTGACGTGGTCCATGTACGTGAAAAAGTTCTTGATGTGATTGTTGTGTTCTCTTATGATTCAGTTTCTTGCAAGTATTTTCACCTGCAAGTTTTCGTTGTGTTTCTGTGATATAGGTGGATTTGTTAAGGATCATTGTGAGGGATATTTTGTTTGCAGGGAGGAT
The DNA here is from genome assembly GCA_902151445.1 of Timema monikensis. NCBI lineage: Eukaryota > Metazoa > Arthropoda > Insecta > Phasmatodea > Timematidae > Timema > Timema monikensis. The sequence continues at coordinate 76,957 of CABFVZ010002642.1, read as the reverse complement.
TATAATTTCTCGGTTGTTTTTAAGCCTTGATAGGACCCCTCTCTCTCATCAGAATTGAGGCTTTGGTATGTATGTAAGGATTTAGGAAATGATGGCTCAAGAAATAAGCAATACATTGTTCCAGTGGATGGTCTGAAGGTAATGGAGGGAGTTTTAGTTGGAAGGTGGAGTGAACTTCTTCAGTGCTGGATTTGCCATCTAGTTCTGATCTTGGTTGACCTGGTTATTATTAAATAAGTATTTGAGCCTCAAGTTCCTGGCATAGGTAATTATATCTTCTACCAGAGCGAAGTGATCAAAGTTAGTTGATGGTGAGAATGTTAAGCCTTAGGATAGAACATCTATTTCAGTTAATGTAAGAGATTGGTCAGATAGGTTCATAGCTTGGTTGATGTGGCTATGTTCTATTGCATGTATTGAAGGAGAACGTGCAGTTGATTGGGGTGAAGAAGGATTGATATGAGAGGGAGTGTGTAGGCCAAAAAGGCAGGCGAGTGAGAGTTTGTCTCCTATTGAGGGTGGTTGCTTGATAAGTGGGGGTGTGGGTGCAGGTAGTCGTCCCTCGGATAGTGCTTTGATGCAGAGTGTGGAAAGTTTTATCAATTTATTCTATATCATACTGTTCATTTTCTTCACTGAATGATTTATTATAATGTCAATTATAGGAATGAGTTTGGAAGATGAAAGAGAAATGGTTTTGCAAAATTAAATAAGTTGTTGAGAATTGTAGTAGGCCAACAAATAGGCAGTAGTGATATCTTACTTGGGATGTCAGGATTAAAGAAGTGAGGTTACCTAATTATGCTATGTTGGGTTTGATCTGTGGAGGCATCCAAGATAAGTCAAATGTATAGTGAGACCCTTCGGGGTTAGGCCTAAGTTAAGACATGTTTGTAAAAATACCACATTGCTGTTAAGATGGGCCAGCTTCTTTAAATTGATTGCTATTTGTTTGTTCTAAAAATGTTAGAAATATGGTAGCATCTAGGTGGCATTATAGATTAAAATAGGAGAAAAATGGACAAAACACAAGATAAGAAAGGAAAATGTACAGAAAAGGATAGTAGAAACAAAATGGTGGAAGATAATGCAGGAGAGAAAATAATTTGGGTTTGTAAAGAAAGGAAAAATGTTGCGAAACCTCTATATTAAACTAAACATTTAAAGAAGGTAAGAACAGCAAGGCCTACACACCTACTAGAAAATTGTAGGCCTCAAAGTTAATAGTTAATTAGTAGCTAAGAATTGATTTAATATCTACTGAAACACTTTAATATTGTATTTAGTCAATCATAGTTGATTGTTGCTCTAGGCCACATTCTTCAAAATGCAAAGTGTGAATTAATTATTTATTTGGGGGAAAACATAAACAATAAAAATTTAATGGATGTACTAGGACAAAACAATGAAGGCTAGCTAATAATTAGTTAAATAATTAAAAAGTCAATTAATCGTTTTGTACCATCAGTCAAAAGTGCTACAGAGGTTCGAATAGCTGCTCTCTAACTACTTTGGATTTAAATATGCATCAGAAAAAAATAGTAGAACCGAGAGTTCACATATTGATCACAAGATTTCAGCACGATTCTCTCTGCTAACTTGGCTCGAAATAAAACATCATTCAACACTTATGACTAACCAGCTCTTTTAAATAGCGCAAAGGTTATTTTAACTAGAGGCAGTTAAACAGCTTCGTAAAGTGTGTTGAAACTATTTGAAATTGCTCATTTAGTGAAAATCTCGTGTATTGAATTGTGTCACAAAACAACGATAATTAACCCTAATACAATGTGAATATAGCCTTAAATAATATTATAAATCTATTCTATCAATTATTGGGTTTAGTTTATGATCAGTTGTTCTTAATTAGTAATGTAAAATATTATGGGCCAACATAAACTTCTGTTAGCAAGTGAATTATTGCGTCACTCATTCAGACTCTGCTATACATTTTGGGTTAACTTGTGAATCGACTTTTATTCTGCTCTTTATTTATAGAGAACCTCTGAATCAATTCTTAGTATGCTCTCTATTTTCAGAGAACATGGCAATCAAGCTTTAGTATGCTTTCTATATTCAGAGAGCCAGTGAATCAAATCTTAGTATGCTTTCTATTTTCAGAGAACATGTCAATCAAGCTTTAGTATTCTCTCTATTTTCAGAGAGCCTGTGAATCAAGCTTTAATATGCTCTCCATTTTCAGAGAGCCTGTGAATCAAGCTTTAATATGCTCTCCATTTTCAGAGAGCCTGTGAATCAAGCTAGAGTATGCTCTCCATTTTCAGAAAGCCTGTGAATCAAGCTTTAATATACTCTCCATTTTCAGAGAGCCAGTGAATCAAGCTTTAGTATGCTCTCCATTTTCAGAGAAAATTTGAATCAAGCTTTATTCTGCTCCTGATTTTCAGATTACCTGTGAATCATTCTTTATTCTGATCTCTATTTTCATAGAAACTGTGAATAAAGCTTTATTCTGCTCTCTCTTTTCAGAGAATCTGTAAATCAAGTTAAATAAATCTCGCAATAAATATGTAATACAATGCAGAGCCAACCTAATTTTACCGCTCCTCTACTAATTCAGTTCTGATTCATCCAATTGCGTGGTTTAGGAATTGGGGTAACCGGATTTAGCAAGTATAAGATGGACCACCTCTAAATCAGCCGGATAGAGTGGGATGTAGGAAGGGGGGGGAAGAGGGAGGGGGCTGGTAGGGTTGCTAGCCACTTCCGCTTTATTTATAGTCACTCGCCTTCTTGCCATTTTCGTTGTGCACATAAACATAGCCCACTATTCTTTATGTCTCTTAGGTTGATAGGTGTAGTAAACCATATCTAGCACCTCTCCCAAAATGATTAGTCCTGTAAGAGCATGTGGGGCTCAAAATTATTATCGGTCCAAAAACCACTTATCTTCCCTATCATGTGGTTGTTTATAATAAAGATTGTTGTGAAATACTGTCGCACTTATACAAGTTAGTAAAGTTTTAATAATAGTAACTATTATCTTTATTGTAGGCCTACTACATTAAAAATAAATATTTGTAGAATGTAATTGATATTTTTTTTTAATATATCAAAAAGAGAATTTCACACACTTCAACACTACCTATTATTCTGTAATCAAGTACACTAGGGTCGAGATTATCCAGGTTTCAATTTTCTGGTGCTCCCTATTATCCACCGTGGTCCTCGGTGTCAACATTATCCACTGTGGTCCTCTGTGTCAACATTATCCACCGTGGTCCTCGGTGTCAACATTATCCACCGTGGTCCTCGGTGTCAACATGTGGGTATCAAAATAAACAAACTGGTACATACCCACTATAAAATATTTACTTAATTTATAATGTAATCCATTTGACGCTCTATTTTCACTCGTTGTTATTGCTTTGTAGCTGATGTTCCGTTTCTATAATAAAGTACTGTATAGTAAAGATTTTCAAAAAATATATTTATTCTCGTTTAATATTTACTGTCCCCCTATAATTATTACTGTATTTATATTTTACATCGCAAACAGAAAATGGGCAGATTCTATTAAAACAAAGTTAAGTGCTATGTCTGTGAATATTTAAAAAATTAGACAGACCCATGCTGAAAACTATTTACACATGGATTCCATATTATCAAGCTTTTCCGTTATCCGGCCCGGAATGCCGCCACTTTAGAACGGATAGTCGCGACTCTAATGCTCATCCAACAGGCGTAACCCTTTCACGAATAATAATGCTTGGTATTTCCTAGAAACCTGTCCTTTCTCCGGGCTCCACTACGATCTATTATATCCCAAAAACAGTGAATGTGTTTGGTCATGATTTTGATCTTTATTTTCCAGACATGAATGAGTGTCGCAAGGATATCTGGCCAGACTTATACATCATCAACAACTGTTAGGGTCACGGGCCCCCTCGATATATACCTTACCTCCCCCTCCATTTTCGGAATCTATCAAAAATATAAAGAATTAAAGAATGCTTTTAGATTTTAATGTTCGTACTTCTAAATACTCTTATATTTGTCTGAATGCAGAGTTTCATCTGATCTTACTTGAGCAGTATTTGAATCCTTTGGAATAATCTGATTGATCTATGGCTATTTAATGTACTAAGGTCGACCTTGGTGGTCTTGAGGTCAAGTTCTCGCCTCAAGACCTGATGTTCATGGGTTCAAACCCAATCGGGTTCAACGGATTTTTATTGAACGATAAAAATCCTTGCACAACTTCCTTTGGATGGGAAATAAAGCCATCAGTCACAAATCGATTGTGGCATGTAAGAGAATTCTGGAAGGAATGCGAATTGGGAAAATATCTTTCCGGTAAATTGGTAGGACCTTTCACAAATGGTCATATAAATTGAGTTTGTAAAACAACAGGGAGCCACCACACTTCCTGACCTCTCATAGTACATGTGACTTCTACCAGATGGTGCAGGTTTCACTAACCAGCAGAAAGGCTGAGTGTGTATGCCCAGCTACGGATGGATATATATATCCCATCAAACCAACCCTTGGGTTGTTTACTCAGAAGAATGTATTAATATTAATCGAGAGTAAAAGGAACCCATGTTATAGCTGCACACGCCTCTGTTTACTATTTATTTACGAGCTCACCTTATTTTCCAATTATAAAATGTCTTGACCCTAGGATCTAAACTTAAAATTCGATTGTACGCCTCGCTCTGAATGAATGAGGGATGTTGTAAAGAGGTAGAAGGGGATTTATTATGTTTTACAACACTATTTAGGTTCCACCAATGTCTACACAAACAAAATTATCATAGGACAATTGCTATATGTCTATATTTGACTCATTAAAAATATTAACATAGGAATATTGCTTTATTTCTATATTTGACTCTTTTAAAATATTAACATAGGACTATTGCTTTATTTATAAGTTTGACTCATTTAAAATATTAGCATAGGGATATTGCTTTAGTTCTATATTTGACTCATTTAATCAGTCCTAACTGAAGGGATCAACATTGACCCGAAGGGGAATGTACACCCCCTTCCTCTCTCCTTTCCCCGGTAGCTACAATAGCCCCATGGCTTCTTTGGTGCTGACTGACAGTTTTCACAGCTGACAGATGAAAGCTTTGAAAAGTTACCAGACCAAATTATGTATCCCTACGCCGAACCATATAATCTACAAAAACATGTGTTTAACAGCTGTCACTTCTGACGGTCAAAACTTAGGTATATACCTAAATGTTGACTGTCAAAAGTCTGCTGTGAGCTGTCAAAGAAGCCATGGGGCTACTGTATGTCCCTGCGGTATAGCCCTCATCCTTACAATGTGGATCTTGTTTAAAAATGGTCGGACACGACTAATATCAAGGAATATGTTATAGTACAATAATTATAGTATAGTAATCATAGTACAGTAGTCATGATACGGTAGTCATAGTATAATAGTCATGATACGGAAGTCATAGTATAATAGTCATGTTACAGTAGTGATAGTATAGTAGTCCAGGCACAATAGTCATAGTATAGTAGGCACAGTAGTCATAGGGACGTTTCAAGAAATACTTTCTCTCGATATTTGAATTTTAGTTTATATTTTAATTGCTAGGTGGCAAAGGGTTTTTGAAGTCAAAATAACCCGGTTTCTAACCAAAGATAAATTCTATATTCTATTTAGGGCTTGTTATCACTTTTTAATAACCACACTAATGATGTTATGAGTTATCTTTAATTGGTGTTAAGACCAATATAAACATTATTTTTTATAAAATAAGTATGGATTTTTAATAATTATATTAAATAATTTGGATGAAATTTTACAATACTAGGTAAACAAATAATGTGACAATTAATATGTTGTTTCGTTACAATTTATGATTATTATTATTATTATTATTATGACGACCCATGCATGCCCCACGTTGGGTGCCAATTGTTACCTCACCGTTATTACGTTCACACGCCCCATGGTTGGGATACCATTTATCTTACTGTGCACTTGCTATCACATGGCTATGTGATAATCTGATTATATATCTAGCCTACTGTAGGATCTACTTACTAGTTGTCTTTTTGTTAGTAATCGTGGAAATTAGTAAATTTCAATGTTTATATAGGACTTATTTAATTAATTACACTTTTAATATTTTAGATTCAACATTAAAATGACATAGTTCTAACTCATTTGACAACTGACGCGGAGAGATAGAGACAAAGAGTGAGCTTGCTATAGGCAGAAGCTGCTCCAGCCCCTTATTAATGACCCACCCCTTGCTTCTTGGACCCCTTGTCTTTAGTGTTAAAACCAACCAATAGGAGAGATCTTAGCAGTGGGATTTTGGGAAGGCCAGCCTCTCATTGGTTGTCTTAATACTGTTTGACTGAAAAGGTGGCCAACTCATCACCACATTTTTAAATAGAACGGAGGAAGTTTTTAAACAAAGAAAAGTTTAATACTCTAAATGTTTGAATTTACTTCTTAAAATGCCTTATGGGCTTGAAACTCAGCAAAATAAAAATAATTATTGAAAGTGTTATTAATAATAAAGATATAGCTCGATTTAAGAATCTTGTACTGAAATTAAATCGTTCAATTTTGCCTTGTCATCCATGGATGATGAATTAAATGTAAAATTTGCATACAGTTCTTTAAATAAAGATATACTTCATCCATGACTTTTCAAATAAATTAGAGGGGCCTAAAACAGTATCATTACAATGTATTACAATAGTTGTTTTAAAGCATATTCTATTTACAATAATGTAAATAATATAATGTAATAATTTTCTAAAATTTAGTTTTTAAGGCTTACCGTAGTGATTGAATTTTAATATATATTTTTAATTCTTTTTTCTCAATTTTTGTACAATTTTAAAGACCATCAGTTATTTTAAAGAAACAGGGAATGTTAATATATAAATGAGTGAACTGTGCTGCTAATTTTTACTTCCACCCGTCCCTTCGGAGAGAGAAGTATTGCTATTGTTAAAAAAAACTCTAACTCAAGCGTTACATAATGTTGACATTTCCTGACCCCCTGAAACCAGAAGAGTGGTTTTCGCGATGTCGTCTGTCTGTATATATCTACATTATCTCACCCCAGAGCCGAAACCATTTTACCGTTTGGGCTAAAACTTGTTATTTAGGATTATCATAAGGTCCCCTTAAGAAGTCTTTGGGAATATATATAATATCCTAAAATAAGGGTAGTTTGCTGAAGGGCAAAACGATAAATAAAATTTTTGTTAAATTTTGTAAGCAAGCATTGTTTAACGTGGCATACATAATGACAATTTCTCATTTTTCTATAAAAATAACTTTGGGGGTATTTTACCATGTATAAGCAGAAATTTACACTTTTGATAATATCTTCGTAACTATTTGAGATACGAAAAAAATTATCACTATCAAATTGTAGTAATATATTAAATAAATGTATCTTAGTTGAAATATATTTTCATATAACCAGTAGATAATTAGTTATAATAAAATATACATACAGATATATACCTATTTTTTAGGATCTTTAAAATGTGAAATTGATCGTTATGCTCTTTGGTGGACAAGGATGTTCTTTTCACAATGATTCTGTATAAGCGTTTATTATTAAATTTAAGCTCTTTGATTGAGTGTTTCCTTAACAATGTATAACATATAGTTTCATAATTCTTATTAGTTTCTAGTAAATGTATCTTTCTAAGGCCAAAGTGATACAAATCTGTGCGGTGCACCATAAAATTTAATTTAAATAATATTTCTCCATGCGGAAGTGTACATATGTTTTATAACTGAATGCACAAAAGAAGGAACTTTGGGGATTCATATGAAGGGAATACTACCTACCTGACCAGGTTATAGACATGGAGATTGGACTGGAAAGTTCGGACCTATATTTCCTCAAGGAAAGCAGTGATGTTATGTTACGGTAAGTAGCCCCATGGCTTCTTTGGTGCTGACTGACAGCTCACAGCTGACAACTGACGGCTTTGAAAAGTTACCAGACCAAATTATTTATCCCTACGCCGAACCATATGATCTGCAAAAACATGTGTTTAGCAGTTGTCACTTATGACAGTCAACATTTAGGTATATACCTAAATGTTGACTGTCAGAAGTCAGCTGTGAGCTGTCAGTCAGCACCAAAGAAGCCATGGGGCTACTGCAGGTGGTCATGGTAGTTTGTTTAACTGAGGTATATCTATGACTTCTGAGCATTAACAAGCCCACACCCTCAGCAATCTAAGCCCCGACTCTTCTGTGAAAACATGACCTTACCCAAACCCCTACACAGAATGCCCTTTATTTCACTTATCTCAAACTAAAAATGTATTTAAAACATGGGATGAACACGCACTACTCACCCGGTTTAGGAATCAAGCAGAATAAAACCACCCATTTATTTTCATCTAGAGCGCGTTTGATAATCCTTTTGAACCAGATTAAATAGGTTTAGGGTTTAATCTCTTGATGTTATGATACTTCTCCAAGCTTTTTGAAACTGGGCGAGTCTCTTAGGAGCATTTAAATCATTCTGTGTATAGTAGTTAAAGGTCTTTTTTCTGGTATTGAATTAACTAAAACCACTTTTGTACAAATTTGTATCCATTTTTTACTCAAGTTAATGTCTAAACTTGAATATTAATTTAACTATCATAGCCAATATTTTCCTTTTATATACGCTGCTAATTTTACTTCAATTATTTTAGTTATTGTTTTGTAATGCAATTTTTTTCTGTGTTACACAATTATTGGATGCCTGTGCCATTTGATAAATAGGCCTACACATTAAACATTAATTTTTGGTGCACCGCATCTTGCTATCAATTCGGGTTGTACGCCTGTGTACTAGTTAAACTAATGTGTTAAGGATTATTGTTTTAATTTATTAGAGGTGAACACGCATTTGCTTGGAAGGAGAGTGCGAAAACATTTAGGAAAACCACCCTCGGTGCACCCAACCGAGATCAAACCCCGATCTTCCCATCTTCGTCAGTCTGGTCTATTGTGAATGTAGTGCCCTAGAGAATGCGGCCACTGAAGCGGGTCATAGAAAACCAATTAAAAAACACAGACTAATAATATTATTTTCATCGTGGATGTTCTTTCCACAATAAACTGTGTCCAAAATAAGTTCCTCACGCAATATTTGACTTATTGAAATCACTAGTCCTAGTTAAGTTTATTACTACAATTTAGGATTTATAATTTATTAATACATTATTATACCTTTGTCCACACCAAGCATGGATATACAAATCTGGTTTTAAGTTCACATTACCTTAGCTGACTTACATTATAAGTGTTAAGTCTAAATATAGCTGATTGCTATAACTTTACTACGCATTGTCACTGTTGTAAGTGTTCAGCCTAAATGTTGATGATTGCTATAACTTTACTACGCAATGTCACTTCTGTAAGTGTTCAGCCTAAATGTTGCTGATTGCTATAACTTTACTACGCAATGTCACTGCTGTAAGTGTTCAGCCTAAATGTTGCTGATTGCTATAACTTTACTATGCAATGTCACTGCTGTAAGTGTTCAGCCTAAATGTTGCTGATTGCTATAACTTTACTACGCAATGTCACTGCTGTAAGTGTTCAGCCTAAATGTTGCTGATTGCTATAACTTTACTACGCAATGTCACTGCTGTAAGTGTTCAGCCCAAATGTTGCTGATTGCTATAACTTTACTATGCAGTGTAATTGCTGTAAGTGATCAGCCTAAATGTTGCTGATTGCTATAACTTTACTATGCAATGTCACTGCTGTAAGTGTTCAGTCTAAATGTTGCTGATTGCTATAACTTTACTATGCAATGTCACTGCTGTAAGTGTTCAGCCTAAATGCGCTCGTTTGTAATAATTAAAACGTTAGCCTGATAAGAAATGTCTATACGCCATCGTAAGGGTGATATTATTGCATAATTAATGGTATTATTTTATAAATTAAAAGTTCTGGTATTTCTTTTTTATAGTCTTTTATTTTAATTTTAAATGAATGAACTATTTACTTTTAGCTAGATATCACACGCATTTTATATTTTGATAAAAGCCCGACTATTGCGTTAAATGAATCTTAGCTATACGTCTTATTGTCGAGAAGGAAGGATCACCAGCAGTGAGGAAATATGCGCATTTGAAGGGGTATATCAAGCGACATTTCCTTCTCGAAGCTTCCTAAAAGAAAAGGGGTGAGGTCATCCAGTTGCGTCTCTTTCCACGGAAAGTGCGTTGTCTTTTTAAATAGAGACGTAGAAGGATTTCACCACACCTTACAACTCAAGAGTTCTACACAAATAAATCTCACTACCCACTCGAATATTAAATATCGTAATTTTGAATATAGATTTGAATAATATCATATTGATATGTATAATTTTATATCATTACACGTTTCCAAATTATTTTCTGAGGGAGATTTTATTGTTATGCTATAAAGGTTTTAAACATATTTAATTTTAACATCCCCTTGTGATTTTGATCGTTCCATGGCCTAGCTCACGTCTCGCACGATACAAAATTATGCTATGATACTCATTTTGGTAATTTATGTCCAATTAAACGTTGTATACTTCATACACATATTTTATTTCACTAATTTGATTTTTATCTAGTCTTAAGCAGAACCTCAATTAAATTGTCTGTTTTAATATATATATCTTTTATATTCAGGTCATTGATTTTTTTTGTAAATACACACAGCTTTATTAGACATAGGCACAACTAAGTATACCAAGAGAATTCTCTCTTAAGTTCACATTCTTATCCTAGAAATACTTCATAGCTAATATTTACGTAAGACACATTCTGTACTGGGATTAGCACAATTTATAGTTTGTTAACAATAGTATGACATTTTCTGACAGTTCAAATGTTAATCAAAATTAATTTCATTTTCATCCGGCTAGCCAATATGAACTATCATTTTGATAAGTATATCTAACTATCTCATAATACATTATCTAATAATATTTTACAATTGTGAAAATTGTATTTAAGGATCGATTTATTAGCATAGTGCATTTGCATAGTTAATGCTGTAATAGTTAAATACCTAAATTTTCCAACCAAATGAGTTAACAATCATGTTTGTTAAAGGCTTGGTGTTCTTCAATTTACCAAGTCATTAACAAACATATTTGGAGATTTTACAAGACTTTTACAAAAAAATCTAGTAGACTATCGTAACCTAGAACGTGATTGTGTTTTAACTCAACAATTCCAACAGAATTATCTCAGTTTCAAGAGCTGCGTACTGCGCAAACGTGGGATCTGTGCGTGAGGAGTACTATATTTTCAAAATAAATCCAAAGACTGGGTGGAATTTGAAACATACCATGATACTGGTATGTACTAAAACAAGGTTAATTTTGCATAAAAAGAAACTTTAAAATTTTGCCCCTGCACTTAAGAAAAATTTGGGCACATTGACCCCTGCACTTATAAACACCATTGGTGTGGCTTGACACCTTCACTTACAAACACTTTGAATACATTGATACCTGCACTTACAAACACTATGAGTACATTGATACCTGCACTTACGAACACTATGAGTACATTGATACCTGCACTTACGAACACTATGAGTACATTGATACCTGCACTTACGAACACTATGAGTACATTGATACCTGCACTTACGAACACTATGAGTACATTGATACCTGCACTTACGAACACTATGAGTACATTGATACCTGCACTTACAAACACTATGAGTACATTGATACCTGCACTTACGAACACTATGAGTACATTGATACCTGCACTTACAAACACTTTGAATACATTGACACCTTCACTTACAAACACTATGAGTACATTGATACCTGCACTTACAAACACTATGAGTACATTGACACCTTCACTTACAAACACTATGAGTACATTGACACCTTCACTTACAAACACTATGAGTACATTGATACCTGCACTTACAAACACTATGAGTACATTGATACCTGCACTTACAAACACTTTGAATACATTGATACCTGCACTTACAAACACTATGAGTACATTGATACTTTCACTTACAAACACTATGAGTACATTGATACCTGCACTTACAAACACTTTGAATACATTGATACTTTCACTTACAAACACTATGAGTACATTGACACCTGCACTTACGAATAGCATACGGAAGTGCCCTTCAGACCATCCAATGAATACTCCTTGGTTTCTATGATCGGTACTCTCTGTATCAAAGTATGCTCTTCTTATAAAGAAATGTGCTAGTCTGAGTGGCTCGTCTACCTTACTGTCGTTCCCTTTGAGCCTTTCCGTTTTCCACCGATAACAAGGTATATTGGTGAAAGGACTCAGGCGAAGGTAGGTGGGCATTCCAACAACCAATAGACCATGGAGGAAACAAGACTTTTAGGAGCTCATCCTTNGGGGGGGGGGGGGGGGAAAGAGAAGGAATAATCCCAAGACAGGTGGAATATTAAAACTGTGTCACGACTATGTATTGGTGACGTCAACCAATATGCAAACTCATTGTTATTCAAGTTGTACTTTTTCTAAAGAATGAGACTGTACATTCCTTTTACAACGAAGATTTACCAGTGTAAGATATTTTAATAAACAAATCTTGTAGCAAAGTTGAGTCTTTTAATCAAGATAAACAAGAGAATGCTGCTGACACCGGTCCGCCCATTCCTGAGGGTATACCGAGTGTTCATTTGAAAACTTGCCACCTATATATCTCGGAAACAATGCTTTTTGGAAAAAGTGTTTGAAGCAAAAGTTGTTTGGTTTTGAGGGAGAAGTAAGTTGGTGATGTTAGTATGACCTTGTATGACGTTGCTAAGGTCACGTTAAGGTCACTTTGATATTTTTAAATGGGACACACTATTTTTTATTGTATATTCTTGAAGCTCTAGTCGTAGAATTTTCAAAATGGTGATGTCAAGCTTTGCAAAGTAAGTTTTGAGGGAGAAGTAAGTTGGTGATGTTAGTGTGACCTTGTATGACGTTGCTAAGATCACGTTAAGGTCACTTTGATTTTTTTAAATGGGACACACTATTTTTTATTGTATATTCTTGAAGCTCTAGTCGTAGAAATTTTCAAAATGGTGATGTCAAGCTTTGTAAAGTAAATCATTAAAGGGATACGAGCCTCACATCTCCGGCGGTGGTGCGGCATTAGGATGGTTAATACGTACCGCGGAAAGGTGGAAGTGTTTGTATGAGTGCACGTGATAATTTACACGAGCGTGTGTGTGCAAGTTTATTTGTAGTTGTAAAAGAGTAAACAAAATAATTATTGACCAAAACCTTTGTCTTTTATTTATTTTTTGAAGTGAGTTTCCAAAATGCTCCCCATTTTGAACTAAACAATGATATAGTCTATTTTATAATTCATTTATGACTTTTCGTATGGTTACTTTTGTAATACTTCTACATTCCCTTGTTATTCTATTTTTTAAACTCTTCAATACTTGCTGGTTTTGTTCCATAAATTTGAGACTTCAAATATCCCTATAAATAAAAATCTAGTAGTGTTAAATCAGGAAACCTTGGTGGCCACTCTATTGGTCCTCTTCTGCCAATCCATTGTCCACGAAATTTGTTGTCTAGCCACTGGCGAACGAGTTGTGTATGGTGAGGGGGGGTTCCATCTCACTGAAAATGTACAAGATCTTCATTAAGTTCCATGTTTCCTTGTTGGTCTAGTTGATTTTATAGGCCATGCACTATGACAGGATGAATATACTCTTCAAGCACTTACAAGTATTTTTCGCCTGTCAAATTTCCGTCAGTAAATATTGGACTGATAATAGTGTAACATAATACACCTGCCCAAACATTTATTTTTTCTGACCATTGAGTATGTCCGCCATTAAAATACGAAGATTTTTGTCACTCCAATAACGACATTTGTGTTTGTTGACAAAACCATTTAAGAAAAAAGTGCACTCGTCAGAAAAGCAAATGCATTGTAATAACAGTGGATTCGCATTCAATAATTCAATCATTTCTTCACCAAACTGTACTCTCCTATCAGGATCATCTTCACTTAATGTTTACTGTACTTTCATTTTATACGGATAAAATTTATTCAATTTTAACATCTTATGAATCGAACCAATTGATACACCGGTAGACACTTCATGCACTGAGCTGTTTGGATTTTCCACATAATGACCCAAAATTTCCACTTCAACACTGCACGCCCTTTCCGTTTTTTGTTTGAGACAGATCCAGCTTATTTAAATTTTGAAATAAGATCCAAAACATAACTATGCAATACGTTTTTATCTTGATGTATTTGGTTTGAAAGTTATAGCCGTTCTTCGAGCACATTTATGCTCACTTCCATAAAGAAAAGTTAATACCGTTCTCTCTTGCAGATTGTAAACCATTTTAAAAAATCAATAGAGCCTGCTTCAGGTGCTCACAATATAAAGTAAACGAGACAACTACAGTACTTTATTTGTAGCTGGCATTGCTATTGAATACGAAGCTTTGTTTGGTTCTTGAGTAGCCAACGTCCTCTCTGAATACATATAAACACATACACAAACACTTCCATCTTCCCGCGGTACGTATGAACCATCCTAATACCGCACCAGCGCCGGCGATGCTGAAACTTGTAAGGCTCGAATCCTTTTAATGATTTACTTTACAAAGCTTGACACCACCATTTTGAAAATGCTACGACTAGAGCTACAATAATATACAATAAAAAAATAGTGTGTCAAATTAAAAAAATCAAAGTGATCTTAACGTGACCTTAGCAATGTCCAACAAGGTCATACTAACATCACCAACTTACTTCCCCCTCAAAACCAAACAACTTTTGCTTCAAACACTTTTTTCCAAAAAGCGTTGTTTCCGATATATTTAGGTGGCAAGTTTTCAAATGAACACCCGGTATAGTTATAGCCTACACTAATAACCCCACAAATGCATGACTAAATCGTAATAAAAAATACAACAATTTCTGCCTCCAATGACTTACGCAAATTACAATAAGAATATATCATTTTCTTATTCTTACAGCGTGCTCAAATAAAGTAAAGGTCTCAAGAAGATAGCGACAATATTCTGTTCCTGCAGATAACGTGTATTGTTACTACTGTACATTGTTTAATCGCAAACTAAAAGGTAAGCTAGGAACAAGTGATATCAGATTATTTGAACAGACATGAAGTAGTTTCTCAACATTCCAAACCGTGGGTCAGAATTGGCTTAATGCTGGAAATTTCTTAGGGACAATAATGTCATCGATAGGACCTGAAATCCCAAATGAAATTTGAAAATTATGCATATGATTGCTTGGTAACAAAATGCAAAGAATTATTTCCGAATGCCAATAAGGACTTAATTATAAAAAAATTACCGTCGTTGAAATCCTCATTTCTTCGTCAGCTACGACGAATAAATGAATAATAAAAGTGTAAGTGGAGCGGAACACATACCGGAATGTACATCAGGTTACTTTGACCTCCTGGGTTTTATTTTAGACCAAGAATAAGTATGTAGAGCGGTTTCATCTATAGACAGTAGCGAGGATATAATATATTATGGCATGGCATGTTTCTGGGAATTTTTTACCAATTATCTGAGGAGAAGTTAAACAACTGTATAGTAAGTCTTCAAAACTTCTACCAGTCCCCAAAATCTCAGTGTTGCTATTATACGTTCTTCTAATTAACTGTATCTCTAATAAAATTGTTACTTTTTCATTCAGAAGTTTTACAAATTTCAACAAATCTTACACTGTTTCATAATCCATTCTTAAATAATTTACAAAATCAGGAGTCTTACATGATTGTAATAAATGTAAATGAGTATAGTACTCCTTTTTCATATTCCTTTGTCCATACAAATTTTTTTCTTTATTTTCATAGAAGTTAATAACTGCACCGATTATTAGAACAATTTAAGCCTTTTTAGGATAAAGGAACCATGGTAACTGTTGACAAATATGGTTCACAGCGTGAGGCAAACTATTGAGGGTTCGGGTAATGTATTGGGAGTGTTTGATAGGTCCGTTGTCAAGTCACGGTCATGAGTTAGGTCCAGGTTCGTCTAATGAATGGCCCACTTCCAGTTGATTCTTTTCTCACTCTATATATGAGTACATTTCCTTAAAACGCTACCTTTCTCACCCCCATCTCATTAATGTGAGCATTAGGGTAGCCCCACAGGAATATTCTGGTTGTAAAAACTTATAGAAAGTTCATATTTTGTTATTGTCAGGTTTGATAACATTTTACTATAATATATGTGTTATTTTGTAGTTATTAATATTATCTATCAAATTTGACATCTGCCGATCACATGATTTGATGTATATGAACATTTTCAGTAAATTTGTTCACTGTAAGTAAAAAAGTTACTTACAATTAGAATTTTACCGTAGTAGCACACGGTCCACAGAAAAAAATACCCGCACCTGTGCTTTAGGGAATATGAAACATTACTGTGTTCTATTTTGTCATGTATGCGTTAATTAGTATGAACTGACATGTTTATAACGTTCAAATTTACTTGTTGCTCATAACATAATTTTATTGATATTATACACCTATCTTGCTTACTTTGTTGCTGTCATTTGGGTTTTCAGGTAATATAGTTTATATTTTACAACTCATTCTATAATTAGTATAATACACTATTATAAAAGAGTGTAACATTTGTTTTCGCTCTATTTGGTGATTACAAGTTATACCATTTAACCCTCAATTATAATTAACACGACCAGAAATTACCAGTGCTGAAACTTTTTGCGGGTGCCCAAGCAAACATCAACAATAAAAGTTGCTGTGTCACAAATACAGCACCTGACCATCTGAGCAGAAGCTTTATGACACACGAGTTTTTATTCAGAAACCACATCATTATATAAATTATATCAATCAGTCAGTGACCAAGCAAACAAAAAGCACTCTAGAGCGCCACACTCTTACATCACAGTACAGGCATTATAGAGCGTTATACTCTTACATCGCAGTACAGGCACTATAGAGTGTTACACTCTTGCATCGCAGTACAGGCATTAAAAAGCGTTACACTCTTACATCACAGTACAGGCATTATAGAGTGTTACACTCTTACATCGCAGTACAGGCATTATAGAGCGTTACACTCTTACATCACAGTACAGGCATTAAAAAGCGTTACACTCTTACATCACAGTACACCCATTATAGAGTGTTACACTCTTACATCGCAGTACAGGCACTATAGAGCGTTACACTCTTGCATCGCAGTACAAGCACTATAGAGCGTTACACTCTTACATCACAGTATAGGCATTATAGAGCGTTATACTCTTACATCGCAGTATCAGCATTATATAGCGTTATACTCTTACTTAACAGTTCAAGCATTATATAGCGTTATACTCTTACATCGCGGTACAGGCATTATAGAGCCTTACACTCTTACATCACAGTACAGGCATTATAGAGCCTTACACTCTTACATCGCAGTACAAGCATTATATAGCGTTATACTCTTACATCGCGGTTCAAGCATTAAAAAGCGTTATACTCTTACATCACAGTACAGGCATTATAGAGTGTTACACTCTTACATCGCAGTACAGGCATTATAGAGCGTTACACTCTTACATCACATAAGCATTATATAGCGTTATACTCCAACATCGCAGTTCTAGCATTATATAGCGTTATACTCTTACATCGCAGTGCAAGCAATATATAGCTTGACATCACCATTTTGAAAATTCTACGACTAGAGCTTCAAGAATATACAATAAAAAATAGTGTGTCCCATTTAAAAAAAATCAAAGTGACCTTAACGTAACCTTAGCAACGTCATACAAGGTCATACTAACATCACCAACTTACTTCTCCCTCAAAACCAAACAACTTTTGCTTCAAACACTTTTTACAAAAAGCATTGTTTCCGAGATATTTAGGTGGCAAGTTTTCAAATGAACACTCGGTATACCCTCAGGAATGGGCGGGCCGGTGTCAGCAGCATTCTCTTGTTTATCTTACATCGCAGTGCAAGCATTATATAGCGTTACACTCTTACATCGCAGTTCAAGCATTATATAGCGTTACACTCTTACATCGAAGTTCAAGCATTATATAGCGTTACACTCTTACATCGCAGTTCTAGCATTATATAGCGTTATACTCTTACATCGCAGTGCAAGCAATATATAGCGTTACACTCTTACATCGCAGTGCAAGCAATATATAGCGTTACACTCTTACATCGCAGTGCAAGCAATATATAGCGTTACACTCTTACATCACAGTACAGGAATTATAGAGCGTTACGCTCATACATCGCAGTTCAAGCATTATATAGAGTTATACTCTTACATCGCAGTTCAAGCAAATCGTATCTTATTTCTTTATGACGCGTATGTTTAGTGGTTAGGGATATTATTTTTATACTAAACGTAGTTATTTTATCACCGTGTATTGAAAATCTTTTAGATTATTAATATATAAACTAATTACAATATCGTGTTATTGAACAGAAAGGTTGAACTTTTAGGAAGTCTAGGCCTCCCTGCATTTACGTGAAGAAAGAGTGGAAAACCATTTAGGAAAAACACTCTTTGTACACCTGACTGGGACTTGAACCCCATATCTCCTCACCAGTACACTATTTGACTACCAAAGTGGGTTCTTAAAGTAGTGGCCATTTTGCAGTTTAAGGAAAACTCATTTTTCAATAAAATAATTTATATGTCTTTTTAGAGGCTCACTGTCTTCTGGTTTGACTTTCATCTGATGGGAAGGTATAGATTATCCAGATATATTGAGGTGGTTTTTCCTAAACAGTTTCCCCTTTACTTGCCACACAAATGCGGTTCCATTTACTCCAAATGTTATCTTACTCATTCCAACCACGTTGTTGTAAATATGGGGACACTGCAGACGAGTATCATTACGTGACGCCCATACGAACACACATTTATATTTATTATGAATCATAGTTATAGTTGTTAAAAGTGTTTTTGATGGAGCGGATGTCAAGCACCGCAGCTTCCCGCCCGCTCTTTCAACGACAAGTTGTCCCCTACTCTATAGACTAGCCAGCACTTCACCCATGTCGGCAGGTGAAGTGGAACTTGAGAAAGATCCGTGGAAAGGGATCACATGAAGAAACGAACTCTTCCAGTAATGTTATTTATTGCCAGCACATAATTAATGACCGGAACACAGCTCGGGTCTTATCTCCTCGGCCTTGTTGCCCCCCTGTCCCCTCCTCTGAAACACGGGGATTTAAGGAATACACTAGCCCAGAAACTGGGAGAGATATTTGTTGGCTGAGATTGAAAAACTAGAAAGAAGGAAATAAACTTCTTTGATCTTGAGTTGGATACGTCCAGTACAATCTCTTCCAATAAAAATGTGGTTGAAGCTAATCACAAAATGTTTAAACGTTGACTTTGACAATACATTTCTTACTCGATTGTGTGACTAAGAGCTTAAGGTATTTTAATCAATAAAATAAGAATTTTTATTTTCACTTCTAAATAATAAAATTCCAAATTTGAAATGTTGTAAACGTAGATTGCAAGTTTTTTTTTATCCTAAACAATTAGGAGGAAGAATTTTCCTGTAAGTGTTTATGGTCTGTGAAAGCTATAAGATAAACTGCCACCAGCTATATTTTAATATGTGAAACTAAACACGATTATGCAATTAATATGATTGATGTGCAAGAGATGAAATTAATAAATAGAGTATACACAAAATAAATTAAAAATTCTACTATTTTAATCAGTAAAAAATATGCTCTCAGATTTGTAATAATCGTATTTTATCCATTCTTATTTTATTTTTATTTTTTTGCAGAACATTAAAATTTTGTAAAATCATAAAATAAGTTTTGTATGACTATCAAATTTATCAAATAAAAATCTTTATATCTTTACTCAAAATTTTTCTAATTGTAAGAAAAGAGGAATGAACACTATAGAGTATTCTTTAACGAATAGCGGAACTTTAAGTTCCACGTCACTATCATAAAAACATTAGACATAAATAAATATTAAACATAAACAATACGTGGGCGACCCACTTCAATGGCCACATGGTCTAAAGCGCTACTCACGCAGTAGTCTAGATTTTCGATTATGGGGATGTCAAGGCTCAAATCTCAGTCGGGTGTACTGGGATTGCTTTACAAAATGGTTTTCCACTCTCCTTCCACACAAATGAGGATAGACTTACTCTAAATATAACATTACTTATCCCTAAAACCATTAGCGTAGTTATTACATAAATGTACAACCTGAACGGGTAGTAAGACATTGTACTAAAAAGAGAGGGTGATGTTGTTCATTTGTAAAACACATGACTATGGTGGTGAGATCAATTAAAATTAGATTAATAAACCTCTATGTGTGTGAATAAAAATCTTTAAATGACGAGTTGTTATGAGTCATCTTGCCTTCTTGTATGTATTATACATTATTTTATATTATTATATAACCAGTTTTAATCGTGGGCCTACTTTACACGATATAGTTTCGTGGCTCCTAGACATTTCATACAACATGAATGCGCTGTTGTCTACCGCTACTGGCCGGGTGATAGCTAGGTGCGACAATTTGAATTTGCTAAATTGCGCAGGGTAAAATAATATTTCTCGCGTTGCTTGATTTCCCTCGTTGTCCACGATGTATGAAAGTAGCTGACAACAATGAGGCAAACTAACAACAACCGTTGACGACGATTGAACTCTGGGAGTTTGTGGGGTAGGCCAGTGAAACCGCATGCTTATTGCCAATGGAACTCTAAAACGATTGAATAAATAAAGCTCGATACTCTTTGATTCGTATATTAAAGTTTATTTTATAGCAGCCAAACGATAAGAAACGTTCCTAAAAAGGTTTAATTTAGAGCAAAAATATGTTAATTCATAGATCAAAAATTGTTTCACAACAAAACTCATGTGTTTTGTGAAGAAATTACTCTCGTAATTAGGATTATTGAGTGAATGTATCTCTCTTGAGAAATAGTTGGATTTATTGACAGAATGTGCAGTAGCTCTCTTGAGAAATAATTAGGTTTATTGACAGAATATATCTCTCTCGAGAAATAATTGGGTTTATTGACAGAATTTATCTCTCTTGAGAAATAATTGTGTTTATTGACAGCAATTTTCTCTCTTGATAAATAGTTGGATTTATTGACAGAATGTATTTATCTCTAGAAATATTATTATTATTAGCACCGCGTCTTACTACCACTATAAATAGTTAGGTTTATTAACATAATGTATCCCTCACGAAGAATAGTTAGGTTTATTGACAGAATGTATCTCTTTCAAGAAATAGGTTTATTAACAGAAAGTACCTCTCTCAAGAAATAGTTAGATTTATTGACAGAAAGTATCTCTCTCAAGAAATAGTTAGGTTTATTGACAGAATGTATCCCTCTCAAAAAATAGCTATGTTTATTAACAGAAAGTACCTCTATCGAAAAATAGTTATGTTTATTGATAGAATGTATTTCTATCGATAACTATTTGTGTTTATTGGAATAATCTCCTGTGGTTTTTACCATTGTGAGTAAACGTCTGCCTGTACTCATTGTGTAGGGCTTATATCAACATGATTACAGTACAACAACCAAACCTCGCGTTGTTGATGTACCGTCTAAACTCTAAAAGATAATTTAGAATAATTTAACAATGAACCATTTCGTTTCGCACGCGGACTAGATGTTAGGCTTGTCTAATCTGGTTAGTGAGAGGCTGGAGGTACTAGCCTGGCAGGATGTAATGAGGGCTATTTCTTTTAAATTGTCTGCCATTCTTCCTTCAAGAAAACTCAGGTACATTTCTTATTAAACATATCTTCCCCTCTTTATTTAGCGGAAATAACACGCATATAGCCCGAACAAGTAGGAAAACGCAGGGGGAGAAGTTTTATAAATGATAGATTTGTTTGGTGTACAACATGAATTAAACCCAGGATCATCGGATTAACACCAACTTTAGTGGTCAAATGGACTAAGGCATCCCTTTCACAATAAACTGTGTACTGGGCTAAACAGTCCTGGCCCGTACAAACTAAATCTGCTAGAGAAAATCATTTCACGGTATAAAATATATATAGATATTTAATAATGTTATAACATAATTTATTACATACCATGCCTCGGGAACATCGCTGGGTAAGAACGGCCCCATCGGAAGAGTTATACTTACGAGCCTCCATTCAACTCTGGACTTGATTCAACTAAACTATCTAACGGATTGAGTGGATTTCTACGTGGCTCGTGATGGTGTGTGCGTCGTGGCCAGGTGCCTACGTGCTGTTCTCAACGTCGAGGGGTGTTTCTACCCTCTCCCCCTTTGCCCGTGATCCGTTTGTTCAACCAGTATAAAACGCCTTGGTTCGCTGGGAACAAAACACAGTTCCAATCTAAAATGCAACGAGACGTCTCTCCGATCTACTGTACATCAAGAAATTGTGGTCACGATTATGGTGTCGTCATACTCGCCGGACAGACGGAAATAACTTGCAGTAAACTATATACTTTTTCTTTAAAACGAAGTAGGAGGCTTAGGTTATATCATGTAAAGTAAAAATTGATTATTTTTTTACAACTTGAGAATGTCTGTCACTCTTGAGTTTATTAAGTATTTAAATGTATAATTAGGTTAAGTTTTAATTGACATTGTCATGTTGAGCATATCATGAGATATCATTGTTTTTCTACTTGATCCTTAAGAACAGCGGTTTCATTGGAGTGTGTCTCACTCCTTGGCCTGTATGACCGTATTGTGGTCTGCTGTGCCATCAGGCTGGAAACGGGTAATTTAGGTAGTTCCAAGCCCGATTTAAAGACCTAGTTAGGTAATGGTTAGCTATTCTTGTAGAACCTTGGTGATTCACGCTTTGTTCACCTGACTGTGGTGTTCAACTTGTGGGTTTGTCACTGCCCTTCTGGTGTGGCCCACGTTCAATTAGATGTTAGTATTTGGTTGTTTGCCTGATTGCGATGTGCAACTAGTGGGTTTATTCCAGACCTTCTGGCGTGGCCCGCATTCTATTTGATGTTCATGTCCGGCTCCCTTCAGGGGCAGCTTGATTCCTTGTTGTTAGATTATAAACTATGCCTGGTATGTGGTTGCACCTAAATTGGTTGTGGTTTAACTCATGATATCTGGCTATACTAATTGGTTACTTGCCAGCCTATACTGTGTGGAGACCTAGAATCCTGAATGACGGCTTTCCCTAAGATATTTGCCCGGTGTGTCTATGACCGGAACAAATAGTCAGTTCCCCTTAACTTGGGTAATTATTCAATGAGGTAGAGCTAGCTTCACTGGCATATATCGCTCTCACCTCTTTAAATAGGGTTGTTTGTATTAGAAGTTGAGTATGTTCTGTCTCGGCCCTGCTCGCCTGTCATGATCGATTAGATATTTGTTGCAACCAATTTACTATTGCTAATATACTGTGTTGGTAGTCTGTCTCCCTTTGAGGAGTATCTTAAAATAACTTCAGTATTGTCTTTCTCTCTAGGAAGTATGATTATACCTCTTTTAAGAGTGGATGGGCCGATTGTCCATAGCTCTAACAGAGTTTAATCGTAGTATTAATCCTATCACGCTTCACGCCTAGTTCACTCTATGAGTGTGTCAATGTATATCCTACTGTTATGTTAAGTGTCTTGTTCTTCTCAATGGGTCAACATTGAAAATATTGGATTGTCCTCTTATGGCTACCTTTTAATGGCTTTCTTCGATTGCTCTTTTAAACTTTTATGTCAACATGCATTTGAATCTTATGCTTTCAAGTGTTTACCTATCATATATATTTCCCATGTTCATGTAGTTGGTGTATTTAGTGTTAACTATAGCACCGCTACAATTGGACTTAATATGACGTGGAGATCGGGTTTCAAATCCCAGTCAGATATAGTGAGGGTGTTTTTCTTAAATGGTTTGGTCACTCTCCCTTCCTAAATTAAAGTACACTGCCACTGAATTAAACCTGATTCATCCCTAGAACATTAACTTAATTAATTAATATGCGTACAGCCCGAACGAATAGTAAGACGCGGTGACCAATACAACCATCAGTTCAGTAGGCCGGGCACCAGAGATGTTCAGCTCTAATATAATTAGGGCCGGTCTTATGACTCTTATGTCTCCTGTAACGTTTAAAGCGTCATATTTTGATCACACTTGGAACCCAAGCGTTGCCCTCCGCGGGGAAATCTTCGTACCTCATCATCGTGGAGGTTTGTATTCATGGAACGAATAGATGGTACCACCGTATAGTGTAAATAGACCTGAAAGGCTTAACAGTATACATTCATTATCAGACTTAAAGTAAAGTTTCTCCCGACATTGATTTATCTTAGATGGGTGGAAATCTAGGACAGTGTTTCTTATAGTGTGGTCCTCAGACCACTGGTAGGCCGCAGGAATTTTTTTAATAAAACTATATTAAAGAATGTTGATTACATTAAAATAATACACAAATTTGAAATGCAAACTTTTAATGTGAGATAATAGTATGCTGTATTTATTACCTCAGTAGACACAAGTTACATAGAAAAGGAAGACCATTCTAACCTAAGTCAACAAATCTGAAAGGACCATATCAGATACAAGTGGGAAAATTTTGAATTTCAGAATAGGTGTCCAGGAAATTGATGACATGTGGCTTTATAGCTGATAAATTAATAGGGAAAACGTCTTTTCGATTTGATAAGATAGTTTCAATGTTGTATAGGCAAACGATACATCCTAAATATGAGAAACACAAAAAGTAGAGATAATCTTAAAGAGGAACCTCAACGTTGCGATTATATAGCTAAATATATAAGGATAAGCTAGCACCTATATATTAGTGACATAATAATTCATATAAACAACTTATAGTGTAACAACTCGGTGAACCGTGATGTTCTTTGGGAAACCATGACACTCATTTATTCCACATATATCTGTAATAGTACTTAATCAATTCATTTACGCTTTAGTAAACTGCTATGCTATTTTTTGCAACTTGTGTCAGTAACAATGTATATTACTAAATTTAACATTTATTATTATCATGCTTAGGTAAAGATTGCGTTTTCAATGGATTGCTACGTTTATGCACTCAGTTTGGGGGCTAGGTAAGAATTTGTTTCAAAATAGAATTTAATTTTTTTTATTGACATAATTGGTTTGGGATCGCTTGAGTTAGTTCAGAACTGTACAAAGAGGAACTTTAAAAATGTTGTTAGCTGGATGTTAAAAGTCTTAATTTGACTTAGGTGGTTTTATGTGGCTTATCCGCGTCATAAACCGGTCAAACTGCTAATATATTAATAAAGCAGAAAGTAATTATGTAGATGTGCGAGTGTTTGTGAAATTTAACAATAAGGTAGAAAGAATCACGCCATATAACCAGAAATAAAGGTAAATTTCTAAATTTTGCTCCAGAAATGTAAGGGGGGGTGGGGGAGGCCAGCGGGAAGAGAGTAGAATGAGGTTATAATAAGAAAATAAATTTTAGATGAGGTAGAAAATCTAAACTTGGCAGAAAGGTAAAATGACTACCCCATATGATAAGATAATTTCTAAAATTAGAAATGTCTAATTGTTAAATGGTGTTAGAGAAGAGAGGTATTCAAAATGTATTAAAATAATAGATGCATTTATTTCTTTGTGTGATAGGAAATTTAAACTAGGTATGACGCTGTAGGGCCCACTTCATATAACCATACAAATCAAATCTGAAAATTTGAGATTCCAAAATGTGACTCCAGGAATTAAGAGGAGGGGAACATAGATAAACACTTTTAGGTGATATATATATAGTGAAAATTTGCTAAAAAATTTAGAGGAATTACTCTACAAGAAGTATTAAATATTTGACATTTGTTGTTGGCGTTAGGGAAATATTATTAAACATTATTTTTAATTGTTTTGAAAGAAAATGGATTTTGGGGTTCTTTAAATTTCCAAAATTAATATAAAACACTTTCTGGTATAATATAGGGTAGAAATATCTACATGCATGTGGTGAGATACCCTCAAAATAGCCTGATAAATATGGAAATGTCTAATTTCAAAATTATAGTAAAATAGCGTTGGGGAGGGAGAAATTAATTGAGATTTATTAAGAAATGGGATGCTCAAAATTTTACAAAATAATAATATAAAAATTTAAGATGTGGTAGAAAATTGGAACTATAAATAGACGTATAACAAACTAATAATAAATTAACAAAACATCTTTTAAACTATCTGTTAGAATACGGTGTGAATTAAATGGCTAAAAATACGGAAAAACTATTTCCAACCTATATGTGACCGAACAATTCAAATAAACAACTCCTGCACCTGGGAGAGCATGGATCTCTATGACGTGTCATGGCCTTTAAAAAACCATGAGGCTTATTTTTCAATAAATATGTTTCTGGAACATTATCTACTATCTATGCTCTTTTGTGCACTGTGATAATCTTTCATGCTATATATTTATGTAACAATGTCTATTACTTCCTTTATTTTATCTTATTAACTTGATCAGCCAAATATTGAGTTGTCAATTGATGGCATTCGTTTGGTGAGGTAATACTGCGCTACAAAGATCTAATTTATATTAGATTATTGATTCCCACACTTAGTTTAGGTGTGCCATATGTTGCTTGGTATTGTACAAGGAGGAATTATAAAAAAAAATGTGAGCAACCGGATCTTGAAAGTTCTAATTTGATAAAGATTTGATGTGGATTGCCTCTGCGAAGAACAGGTCAAACTTATAGAAAATTATAAAATAAATAAAATGTAGAATGTTTGATTAAACATTAATATTTTTTAAATAATGATTTTATTTCACAAAAAAACCTTTATTTAAAACAATTTTTTATATTAAATAATTAAAATAATTAATACTTAGCTACTTCTAATCAAAGAGGTTTTTACGTTTAATTCTAGTCTATTCATTTCATTTTGAAAATGAATGCCTTATTTCTCTCCTACATAAACAATTATCATTTCGAATCATATATCAAAATATAAATAAACAACGATTTTTAAAAACTTTAAATTTTTCCTCCCGTTACACAATACACAAGAAAATCTAATTTACAATTTAAGAGACAAATTAGAAACACCATGCTAAATTATTTGCCGGCACCTTTTTATTCAAAGAACGCAAACAAGGAAAACGTAAACTTCATTAAATTTTTAATTACTGATCGAAATTCATTCTATTTATCTAAGCCTTATTTGTTCGAAGAATTTAATTAACAAAAATACAAGAGAATTAGTCAGGGAAAACTGAAAATCGAAAATAAAAAATGTTGGTCTTAAATTATAATGGAATAGTGAAACCTTACGTGACTTTTTACAGACAAGAGGTATTTGAATTTTTTAAAGAAAATTATTAAAGTTTGCAAAGTATAATTTGTATTTGAAACAATTTTTATGTATTATACAACAGCAACTTATAATGTTAGCAAATGATTTTATTTGATTATATTTTCAAATAAAAAATTAACATTAAATTCTTTTCATTCCTCTTATTGACTTTTACTAAACTTTGGATGAATCTTCCATTCGCCTTTGATGTTAGGAGTTAAAAAGTAGGAGCTGTATTGTACGTACGGTACACACAGGTGCTTCCATGTGTGTATTATTTTCTTATTTAAAGAGAGTGTAATGTTATTACGACAGTTTTATACCTCGAGATTATGACGAATATTTACGTTCTATGATTCCTCTAGCCCCTCCCACCCCCCCAAATTGAATTATATAATTTGTCTGTCTGTACCTGGCCATGGATTCTAAACCATTTAATATATTTTGTTCATACTTTATATTTAGATAAACAGCAGAACTTTTTTTTTATTTTACCTTAGCTCTTAAATTAAGGGTAGTTTGCTGATAGCGATTTTTGAAAATTCAAAATTATTCAAAATTGGCTGTACCGCTCTTGATTTAAATGGATATCTAGGGAGTGTAGACATGACAAATAGCACTGTATAATTGTTTTGTGGGTAAATATTATTTTAAGGAGTGTGTGCGAATGAGATATTTTTGAAAATTTGACATTTTTATAAGCCTGTGAGTAAACATCATTTTCAATTTCGAATTGAATCCGAATCTTGGGTAACTGACCCAAATAGAATACGATGTACCCTCTCTAGAGATTTAGAAAAGGTAGCACACACATAAAGAAAGATTAATAATAATATTTAGCACCGCGTCTTACTACCCGTTCGGGTTATACGCTTTAAGTACTAATTACGCTAATGGATTAGGAATTGGGAAGGTTTAATTAGAGGAAGTGAACCCGCATTTGCGTGGAGGGAGAGTGGAAAACCATTTAGGAAAAAAAAAAAACCAGATCTCCCCGTCCTCAGCAGTCGAGCTAAACACGACAAGCGCGTTAGCAAACTACGCCACCGAGGCGGATCATAAAGAAAGAAATACTAATAAATACATAATAAACTGAAAACAAAACGTCCAGTATAATGAGGCTAGTGAATACAGGCAAATGAGCCAACAGTAGTTAACTAAATCAAATTACAGTTTGGGATCAATATCCAGGATCCTTAAGTGTCCCGAGAAGACAATCCCTACAGCTCCCTCACTACAACAAAGTGGACAGTGATGGGTAAATAATTACAAACATTTAAAGAAATCCCTTGAACTGACCTCAAGAAAGAGCTCGCTCGATTTAATGTCTGTACCCCAAAGAACATGACCATTATCCCATCAGCTTTTGCTCGCTAAGGTTCTTAAGAAGCCTAGCTACTTAGGCCTCTAGCAATTAAGCAATTAAACGCTCTATCTATGGCAACTAATAGTGAGCTAACATCATAGTCACAATGAGGGGGCGCTAATCTAGTACATCTTAAACGGGGAAAATTAGCCCAAACCCAACTCAAACGTATACATCAGATGTGGCAGCGCAGAGTTATTGTAGCTCCAGTGGTAGAGCAGACTGCACGTTTCTAGTGCACCAGCGATAGACTATGGTGGTGTTGGTGATCCAGGTGTGGTGGGATACTACATACGGGTAGCCCCTGCGTTGACTCCACCAGACTCCATTCCGGCCAGGGCCTACTCAGGTTAACTGCTACAGTAGAGAAGGTACAGTTAGAGACACGATCAGTTGTAAATCATTACAAGTTCTATCTCTTATTCTGCTTGAGTGGTATATTAAATCTACTTCCAGACTGAGAAGGAAATAGGAAGGGGAGAACAGGTGTCAGCCAATCACGTCTTACAGCAACAGTGCAGCACAGAGTGGTCATTAAGGGGAGTAAACGCATGCGCAATACGAAACGAGTGAAGCCCCAACAATACAGTTTCTTGATATGTTTGATTACTGCATTTGAATGAAATTAAGCTTATAGGCGATGACCTCGAAACACACTCACATATACATTTAGGTCAAGGGGAGACCAATCAGTAGAGTAGTTCATGATACATTGACGATCCCTTGAGAGGTGAAAAAGTCACATGATTGTGTGAGCTAATATCCATTAGCTAGGCACAACGAATCAAATCTCAAACCTACAATTTTTTTTTTAGTCGAATCTGGATCAAATTTTTTACCTAAAATAATTTCGAGTAAAAGCCAATGCTAAATTTATTTCATGGAATCAAATCTTAGTCAACTGATATGATTTAAAAGAATTGTCTCAAATATTTTATTTAAAAAATAAGTTCAGATCAGTTCATCGATTAATTTAATTTTTATGATGTGCTTCAAATCGAATGTGTCGAATATTTGACTCTGATAAGCTTCCGAATCCAATCCAATAATGGCATTCAAAAAATATTAATATAGATTTCAAACATATTTTAGGTTTATTAAAAAAGTAATTTACTAGAACTACTCTAAAAAAGTTAAAAATCAAATAAAGATCACACTACTTTTTTAATCATAGTACGAGATGGTTTCCAGTCTGAATATATTAATTTGTTAATTAAGTATGAATCATAGATTCGAATTTTGAGCTAATCCTATAGAATCAGAAACTAATATTTATTTATATTCGAAATTTAAAAGGCTCGCTCAAAAATGGCTTAAACGATTTTGTTAAAAACGTAATCAGTGGAGATTTTGAAATGATAAATAAAAATATTTACTTTATTTTTCTGGGTAGTTTACTAGTGACTGATATTTTAGAAATTCGAAATGTTTTAAAAATGACTCCAACTATTTGGTTCAACAACAATGGTATGTGGTGATTTTTTAACAATATTAATAATCCTATATAGGGGTAAGCTGTCAGACTTCTGTGCTGGTGGCCGGGGTTCAATCCTCGGTCCCGGCACAGATTTATCTGATTACCAAACCCTTCCTTCACCTCTGACAAGACATCTTGTGAATGTGGGGAATNAGATTTATCTGATTACCAAACCCTTCCTTCACCTCTGACAAGACATCTTGTGAATGTGGGGAATGCCAGGCCTCCACCGTGGTTCGGATTCCACGTTAAACTGTAGGTCCTTCATTTCATCTCACAATCACCCTACCACTACACATTAGCGTGAGTGTGTATAACCCGAATGTATAGTAAGACGTGGTGATAATAATAATAATAATAATAATAATAATAATCCTATATATTTGTTTCCATCTAAAAATATATATAATAGTAGTTTATAGATAAATTAGTTTTGAAAATTTAATTTTTTTTAAGTAGTTTGTACAAATTTGCTCAAAATGAAGTAGATGTTTATTTTGACTAGCAATATTATAAATTTGTTTTCTTAGTAAAACTTACTTAAGGATATTTGACTGAAACTTCATTTTTTTTAAATGTTTTCCCCTGCTATTATAAGAAAATGTGTACAGGTTTGTCCTATCATTTCTTTTAATTTAAAGTAAACAATACTTTTTTTAAACGCTGTTCAAGGGGATCCCAATAAAATAAATGTAAATCTGTTGAAAAAGTAACTCAGTCTGACATCCAACAGTGACAGTACATACATAGGGCTGAATAAATAAACATTTGTAGTGAAGGAAACCCCCACCCCCTTTTCACATCATTAAAAAAAAATATGATGCTGTAAATAAATTTCTTCTGATTTTTTTTCTACATTTCACCTGGTTTTTCTACCCAACCTAGTTTTCTTGATATTTACACTCGTGGGATAGGGATGAGTAAAATATATGCTATATTAGTGCATCCGTATTAGCGTAAATGTAGAATAGTAAAATATTGGTAAAAAAAAACGCTTAAAAACACTAGTCTGTGATTCATACCTAAATCTTACCTTCACCTACTTTACGTAGGTAGATATCTATAATTTTATTGTCTCTACGAAACTCTTTGATATCTGAAATAACTTCTATTGAAATGTTATATTAAAACTACCACCTCTGTGATATAGTGTACTCAGTTCCTGGCTAAAGATACATAGCTACTGGCCTCTGTGGTCTAGTGCACTCAGTTCCTGGCTAAAGATACAGAGCTACTGGCCTCTGTGGTCTAGTGCACTCAGTTCCTGGCTAAAGATACATAGCTACTGGCCTCTGTGGTCTAGTGCACTCAGTTCCTAGCTAAAGATACAGAGCTACTGGCCTCTGTGGTCTAGTGCACAATGTTACCCACCAATTATAATATGTGTGTGTCCATGAAAACCATGTTACCCAAGGAACCCTTTGCCGGTCCTCACGGACTTCAAAGTTACCCATAAATGTATAATATAAATTAAACATAACACAAATAAGATCACGAGTACATTGAAGAATGAGCAGTGATATATACAGTAGATATAAATAGAAAACAATGTATAAAAAAGGCAACAAAATAATCCCATAAATTCATTCATGCTCGAAACATTTTACATAATGGTTTTCAAACAGTTCTTTTAGTATAGAATATTTAGCCCAACCTTATTTACATTATAAATTTCATCCCCTTATAATATAATATATCAATAAGTATCTTTACCCACGGATTACCCTATATTAGACATTTCAATTAGTGTTTTATCCTAAGAGATATTCCAATGAGTATTTTTAAACAACTGTTCTCACCCATAGGATATTTCAATGAGCAATATCTACCAATTGTTTTCATCCATGAGATATTTCAATAGGTATTTTAGCCAACTCTTTTCACACCTTGGATATTTAATTAGCAATATTTAGGCCTATCAATTGTAAAGTAAAATTACAATTAAATCAGAGATACAGTGTAGGGGTGTACAAGTACCTTATAAGTGTTCCGTTGGTAGCTACATGGATTACAGCTCCCTAGTCTTCAACTGACTTCATCGTTGAAACATTCCTTACAATGAACATTATAGCTACTATTATTACAAGTATACTTCAATGTAGTATATATGGCACAATTTTTTTTAGCCCATTAGTTGATATTTATATGATTATTTTACAAATCATATTTTTCACTCGCTATAAAAAATTTTTTGCATTTTTTTTTATTTCCAACCTCCTATGCATGTAAGGCAGTGATTTTATTCCTGGAGTAATTAGTCTTTGGAAATGTCATCAAATTATATTTCAATTTATTCTTTTCCTATACAATTTCAGGACATAGAAAATATCAAACAAATATATATTTCACCAACACATACATTGATTCTATAATTTACTTGTACGGGGTAAGTTGTTGGCCTACTTTAATGAAGCTATTGTTTACTACACTAAGGAGAGATATCTCCATCTTTTATTTCTAATTTTTTAGCTTTAACTGTATTGAAATATTCTTGATTTATATAGAGCTTCCTTTCCAAATTTATTGTTCGATTCTCCTTTTAAATATGAAAGAAAAAAGGAAAACGCTTTCCGTTTAGAAGGGTTTCCATGAATAAAATGTTATTTAGGAGTAAATATCTCGTTGAATTGAAAGAAACTCACTCACACACATTATATTATACTAATTTATTTTGGACACGGATTTATAATCCTTTAGCTTAGTTCGTCTCTTAATCACAATTTATTATATGGATGGTATACAAATGACTACCTCATCTGTAGACAGATTGAATAAATAAGACCCTAAAGAATGTATCAGTATCATTCTAATTTGCAGAACAAGAAAAGTAACCCAAGCAATTTTAACCAAATATTTAAAATATGACATGAGCTACAGTACTAACATTTTTTGTCTCCCTAAAACTCGTTTAAAATGTACAAAACAAATAAAACCAACAAAAACGGTCAGATATTTAGGAATCATAAAATATTAAAAAGTTACTCTTAAAACAGAGAAATTTCACCCACAATGAGGACATTAAAAGAAAGCAAAATAAGCTCTCTAGACTAGTAAAATATTGTGGAGAGTGAGGTCTATATGCTACAATACTGGAATAATAGGATGCATTGTACAAGAACTACCCCGGAACGTTGGAAGTTCTCCAAACCACCCTGGATATGTTGGCAAGATAAATATTTCTGTGGTTTTAAACTTCTTTTCAGTTTCGTAGGCCATCATTCGACAAATGCTTATCTCAAAGAGTTTAATTCATTTAAACTTCTCTCCTCAGTTAAAAGTGGGGATATTTAAATCTAATTATTTGACCTAAGAATTAAGTGTGTTGCTTTGATTAAAACTCTTCTCCAAACATAGTTAGTTATTTACTTAACAAACATGAAAAGGATTAAAAATCAATACAAATAATTAAGCTACGTAGAAACATTTACACACATCACCCATCCCTTAGGTATATCCATAACCTTGCTTGCCCTTTATTAAATGAGCATATTTCTTATTTAATAAAACCCTTACATACTGTGTTTAAAATTAAATATTCACCTACTCACAAAATAATTGGTTAAAATGCTGTGAACAGATCTAGTTTAGCATGTTAATTATTTTAAAATAATAATATTGGGGTAGTCCACAAGTCAGTTTAAAAAAATACTTTAAATAAAACACAATATATTAATACATTCCTGGTTTGACACGCTATTATTTTCAATTCGTTAAAATTTCAAACAATTGTAACTATCGAGAAATTAACCTGATATGTCAAAATTATTAAAACCCATGCTACCTAATTGGCTAATATTAAATATATCTAATAGTGTAAATAAAGACAATTTCACCTGGGAACTATCAATTCATATGGAATGGTAAACTGTTACATGTTTTCATTAACCTTGTTTTACGCGATGAAAGAAACGTTTTGAACACAGTTATTATCAATTTGGGGAACTTAGCTCGTGAATCACAAATACACCCGTACAAATAGACATTTTAACACTTTTAATAATTTCTAAAAATTGAAAAATGACACTTGGACACGGAAATCGAACCCGGGAGCTTTTGCTTATCCAACCAATGCTCTAACTACTGAGCTATACAGGAATCGTCCCGTGCCCAATGTCATTCTTCACTCTTATTTTAAGGCAGAGTCTATGATGGACGTGCGGAAATGGTCGGCTATAAATGTGTGATTTTATTAAGATCACGAGCAATTAGATAACGCATCCACCTGCACAGTATTGGCGTACTAAGCCAAAGGTCACGGGTTCTATTTCCGTGTCCAGGTGTCATTTTTTAATTTTCAGAATATTAATTCCTCACTAAAAGCATATATAATAAATAGCTTTGGCTATTTGATTTTTAACTATTAATACTTATTATATAATTTGATTTATATCAAATCGGTTACTAATTAATGACTTGTCAAATAAAAACCTTTATCTAGACCAAGTAACTTAATCTATACCCGCACCGTTTGGCACGAAGACTAAACGTGTGTCTACTCTTCTGGTTTGCTGGTGATGGAGAGCTTTGGCCTCAAATTTCTCTTGGGTGTAGCCTGACTGCTTTATTCTAAATGCTGTTTTTCACTCTACTTTCACCCGAAAACAGGTTCATTTCCTCTCAACTCCTTCTTCCTTAGCTCTCCTAAATAGTATTTAAATGCGGATAGCACGGAAAGGGTCGTTAGACTTTTACAAAAAAAACAAAATAAAAAAATGTAATGGATTGCCCAACTTATAA
Organism: Timema monikensis; assembly: GCA_902151445.1. Classification (NCBI taxonomy): domain Eukaryota; kingdom Metazoa; phylum Arthropoda; class Insecta; order Phasmatodea; family Timematidae; genus Timema; species Timema monikensis. Next base: position 42,071 of record CABFVZ010002642.1, on the reverse strand, counting down.
ATAACAGAACACTCTATAAGATATTTTTATTGGTGTTTTTAATAAATGGTGTAAAAAGAAATAACAAATTTAATAAATGTTAAGGTTATTTGGATTAGAGCACTTGGTTAAATCATGGTTTAAATTAGGAGGGTTATCCAGCACACTTAACCTTGGTGATACTGGAGTAGAAGTTGTTTGGATAGTGTTTTTTATTGTTCTATCCAAACAATTTCAACTCCAGTATCACCAAGGTTAAGTGTGCTGGATAACCCCCCTAATTTAAACCAAATCTAATAAATGAAATTGTACCAACACAGGAATTTAAACTCCCGGTCTTTGTCTAAATTTCCCATTGAGTCCCAAGGGTGGCTAGACCCAAGTTCCTGCCAGCACACATATTCAAAATATAGCAACGTATTCGTGGTTAGCTCTACAATTAATTTAATTCACTACTTTCCTCTATTTCTTCAACACAACCATTGGCCAGCTGCTTGGTAGTAAATGTAACACACTGGTCGGCAGGGTTTTCTGTGTTTGTTAGCTAACAGCTGTTTTTAAGTTAAGTTGTTATGCTGATTTCAAAAATGTCACCTCTTTCTAACAATCAAGTTGTGTTTTTTTTTCACAAATCACTTAATGTGTGGATTTCAGGATTAGTATTATTGAATGTATTAATACAGTATGCTAAACTATACCTTCACATGTTGGAAACGCTTCTTTAAGTCATTTGTTTCTTGACCTTTAGAGCACAGTAAATTTTTGAGGCTATCATGCCAAATTTGTGCTGAAAAGTGAGTAAAGTTATCTTATAATAGGGTTTTCAATAAATTGTCTTGTCATTTCTGAAAAAACCGAACACAATGAAAACAAATGGAGGTCGTTTTTAGAAATCAGCATTAAAAATTGTTTAAAAATATCCTTTTCTTAGATAACATTAACGAGTTATTATCAATATGCTGGTCAGTGTTATTGGTTGAATAATTTAAACGCTTCTACAAGACGGGACAAGGATAGTCAAGATGTAATAATGAACAATTTTTTTCGAAATCAATATTTTATAAAAACGCAAATAATTAAATATAGGAGTCCGTTGGAGACCCTAAAAAAAAAAAAGAATACTGTGAACCAATTTAGTATATTTAATAGGACAGTCCTTAGCTATAAAGTTTATTAATATATNACTAGATAGCTGTTGCCCGCGGCTTTGCTCGCGTGGAAGTTGATTATATACAAATACGAAAATATACATATGTATTTACAGATTAATTTAAAATATTACGTTACGTTGATGACCATAACTTGACCTCAGATCAAAAATAATGCAAGTCCGATACAAACTTTCACTCCCTTTTTCATCCCTTATTAAATAAAATTTCCAAAATTCCTGAAACACATATTTATTTGTTTTACGTCAATAACCGAAATACAAAATTTTGTTTATGTAACTTTCAAAATGACAGACTTTCATACATATTATCATACATATTATCATCCCCTATTTTGACCCCTTTGGGGTGGAATTTTCTAAAATCCTTTCTTAGTGGGTGCCTACATAACAAAATTAATATACAGTCCGAATTTCATGCTTGTAGCCTTGATAGTTTGCGCTCGGCGATGATGAATCAGTCAGTCAGTCAGTCAGGACATGTTATTTTATAAGTATAGATTACATTATTGTAATAATATAACTGTATTATTCAAAAAAAGTCTAGCTACATATTGTTTAATGTAGTTTACATTATTAGCCTGATGAATCAGGCAAACATAGCTTTTGCAACATTTCAGATATTTTGCACAACACTGAATAAGAGAGATTGTCAACTCAATCAAACTTCTCTAAAGAGATGTTCCTCTTTAAATTAACTTCGTATTCTGAATATCCTTATAAATAAACGTTGAAATGACGCGGGTAGTGGTTGACGGCCCACGTGCAAATAACACGTGATTGACATGGCAGACAAGCATATAAATAAACTGAAATATTATTGAACAGTGAAATGTGTGTCTTCATCTACGAATGAAATTATATATTATATTTGACTTAGATGAACATCGTGAACATCTGGGATTGTTTTGTTGCTAGTAAAACTATATACACATTAAGAAGAATACTGGCGACACTCAGTGATGAGTGAGATTCACCTACTAGACATCTGTTTTATTTAGTAATTGTTTAGAGGACGGCTTCTGTATTATCACAATAGCTTTCCTTTGTGTACAATACTGAGCTGGCTGAGATGGTAATCACAAACCAATTATGGCAATTAATTTATTTACCAAAATTAATCTTATAAAATAAAATATCGTCAGCTTAGAGGTAAAACTCATTAAGTGCATTTTTGCTTGAAATGAGTTTATATGTTTGTGTATGTTAAAATTTCAAGATCTATAAGAAGAGAGTCATTAAGTGTGTAAACTTATATCCATCTATTCTTTTTAAATAAGAAATCATCAAATACAACATTGAAAGATTCTTAGCCAGGTAAAAGTCATCATTCACTTAGCATATCTTCAAACATTGAAAATGCTACATAGTGAGTTTTACCTCTAAACTGACGATATTATCTAGTCCACAAATTGAGTGCACTAATGAATAATAGCAATAAGAATAGTAATAATTAATATCAGTGATTATACTGACTGGAAAGGCTGATCTGAGAATTTTCCAATAAAATTTCAATCGTAAATTTTCCATAAAATGTTCCAGTAAGTTTTACTCTGTGGCTGATTGTGACCTACTAAGTAGTTGAAGGCGCTGAGCTAGGAGGATGACGGGGGTGGGGGGGGGGGAATGTTAGAGCTTGGAGTTTATTACATCAACTAATGTGTTAGGGAACAATGGAGGACATAACAATATTATTTTGTTGTCTAATCTTAAATTCAAATAACGGCTATTAGGGATAAAAAAAAATGTTCAAGAAAGCTTTCGTTTAGTCCCAATACAGATCCATATTGTGTCTTTGATTATAATATTGAATTATTAGCATAATAGCTAGTTAACATCAGGCCTAACTTCATATTCAACCACTGAGCGCTGTAATTGGTACGTGATTGTGAGAAGAGGAATGACATTGCTGTTATTCTTTCATTACAACTCATTTGATAATGTTTCTGGCGTTAGCCAAGCCCACACTAGATATACAGGTCTAAAGCTCCACCACCTCCCCCACTGCCACGTCCCTTGTGGTGCCCAACCTGAGCATCGAGCACTGACAGACAATCTGATAACGTCGTGACATCGCCATGCTTACACTTCTTGTTTGGATTCTTATTCCAAGTAATGCCCACGTCGTGCTGAGTTCCCGGTTGCAAAAGCAACTACGATTCCAAACTCCCACGAATTTTAAAATTCCTAATGACTAATATTTCTGAAAGCGACTTGTTAGGTCTTATTTATATAGGTGTATATATTTGCAATACCATTTTTAAAAAAAGTGTGTATGCCATGATTGACGTAAGTACTTGCTTTTAAGTAAACATATTCATTCAAAAGTTCTTTTACGACAAGAAAATTGTTACTTCAATGTTATTGACCGAGGCTCCCTAAAATATACTTAAGAATTTTTCAATAAAATTTATTCACTAGATTTATAGTGTTCAATGTAGTAATTGGTGAGAGATATGAGGCATTATTTTCAACCTGCAAATCCCAAAGAAACATTTTGATTAAACTAGTAATGGATACTTTAGAATATGTAAAAGTCGATTCCTGTAAAATGTGTGGAACAAACTACGAGGTTATTATTGATGAATGTGTTTTAGTTTTTAGTAACGTATTGCTAAACAACTACAGCAAAATGATTTAAGAGATAGTGTTAAAAGACAAACATAAATACTCAGGTACAGTACACAAGAGAAGTCATAAAAAAAAAGAAAGGTTGAAAAACTTAGTTCCAATTCGACTGTTTAAAAATTGCATTTTCTTATGCTTGCAAACAAAATTGACTTGAACTTTATAAATAATTAAGTAGCTCACTTATAATAATTTATTATGTAATAAGCCTATTCATTTATTGGATGGATTGGGTTAAATGTTATCAGAAATATTGTACAATAATATTTGGTTTGTAAAAGAGTATTTAAAAACTTATTTGTTGAGTCCAAAATATTAACTTTCTTTTATATTACCCGATAAATACCAAACCTGAAGTGTCTCTAATACAAGAAGCAACACAATAAAGTAAAAGTGAAATAATTACATAATAATTCTAAATTAAGAAGTAGATTAAATAAATGTGTGGCTAGAACATGGGAGCGCCGTATACTTCCACGCAGTTGTTTTGTTTGTAAGGTATTTTATTTTGTTAACACCAATTTTATACATAGTAAGAAAAGGGAACACATCGATAAGGTAGTAATCACCAGCCCCGGAGGGCTCTCGAATACAAGCAATACACAGAACAAATAAATAAACATTAACGAAATTAGTGGGCTGATAATTTGCCATCTTTGGGTTAGGGATGAGAAAATCCACGCAATTGGTAGCAGCTGGTCGAGCGTGTACTGTGACGTCACGAAACGAGCCTTGAGGCCTAGTGAGGCCTTGCGTTAACATCATCTAGGATTATTATTATTATCAGCACCGCGTCTTACTACCCGTTCGGGTTATACGCACTTATGCTAATGCGTAATGGTAGGGTGATTGTGAGATGAAATGAAGGACCTACAGTTTAACGTGGAATCCGAACCACGGTGGAGGCCTGGCATTCGGTGGAGGCCTGGCATTCTCCACATTCACAAGATGTCTTGTCAGAGGTGAAGGAAGGGTTTGGTAATCAGATAAATCTGTGCCGGGAATCATCTAGGAGAAATTAAACTTGTTCTAACTCGATTGCTGTTGATCCATTTAAATAGCGGCTTATTTCTTAAAAAAAAAAAAATTAAATTCTATAAAATGGAAAATGGTTCGTCTCACATCTCAATTGTTATGTTCGGGCTCTGACTCGGGAGGTCTAGATTCATTTCTAATCTCATCCGAACTCCTTCGGAGGAGGGAGATTTCTATGGCATTTTATTTTAATAACCCTCATCCATTAAATTCGAATTAACTAATAGCTACCCGCCTCGGTGGCGTAGTTGGCTAACGCGCTTGTCGTGTTGAGCCCGACTGCTGAGGACGGGTAGATCGATGTTCGAATCTCGGTCGGGTGAATTGGGGGTGGTTTTTCCTAAATGGTTTTCCACTCTCCCTCCACGCAAATGCGGGTTCACTTCCTCTAATTCAACTGTCCCAATTCCTAAATCCATTAACGTAATTAGTACTTAAAGCGTATAACCCGAACGGTTAGTAAGACGTGGTGCTAAATATTAAATATTATTAACTAATAGCTCTTATGATAAATGTAAACATCGGAAAGTGGTTAGACTATACCTCCCCCGCTCTTTGAACCCTGTAGAAAAAATATATATAACATTTTTATGTATAGATATCTGGCGGTGTCTTTCAAAACATCTGTATAGCACCCCGCAAGGAGTATAAATGTAAAGGAGTAGATCTAGTAAATTATTGAAATATTAATAAAGATTTTTCAACCAGCTGATTGAATAAAATAGCTAATTTTGTGTTTGCTTATTTGTGTTTTTGCGTAGTTGTGTTTATCCGTATTCTTATTTAAAATACAATGGAAACAAGTTGATTTGAAACTTAATATATAATGTTTTGAAAATAAAATGTTATTAAAGTTGTTTTATTTGACAAAATACAGACTTACATCGATTCAGCCTTAAACCCTTTTATTCCCCAATAATTTATTTAAGAGGAGGAAGTTATATGGAGTATCTTTTAAAATAAAGCCCACGTTGGCGTGCCCATGGACTATACTCCCAGTTCACTTAGGCTGATAAGAAGGCAGGGGTTTGAATCCCAGCTAGGTGTACTGAAGGTTACCCACTCTCACTCTACAAAAATGGGTGAATTTATTTTAATTCTAACTTCTCATCAAGTAAAGTTTATACGTGAAGCGAAACCCAATTTAAATTTAAGTTATATGCTCTTAAAGAGATTTTCCTTAAATGTTGAGCTCTAGAATTTTTGTTACAGGTGTAAAACATGCTCTTAAAGGGGTTTTCCCTCAAAGTTAAACTCTAGTATCCTTGTTACAGGTGTAAAACATGCTCTTAAAGGAATTTTACTTCAAAATTGAACTCTAGAATTTTTGTTAGAGGCTTAAAACTTGCTCTCAAAAGGGGTTTTACTTCAATTTTGAGCTCTAGTATCATGGTTACATGTGTATAACATGCTCTTTAAGGAGTTTTCCTTCAAAGTTGAGCTCTAGTATTTTTGTTACAGGGGCTACCCTCAAAGTTGAACTATAGTATTTTTTACAGGTGTAAAACATGCTCTTAAAGGGGTTTTCCTTCAGATTTGAACTCTAGTATATTTGTTACAGGTATAAAACCTGCTCTTAAAGGGAGTTTTCCTTCTGAGTTGAGCTTTAATATATTTTTACAGTTGTGAAACCTGCTCTTAAAAGGGGTTTTCCCTCAAAGTTTAACTCTAGTATTTTTGTTACCGGTGTAAAACATGTTCTTAAAGGTGTTTTACCTCGGAGATGAGCCCCCACATTATGATTGTTATAAAGTTGGCAAAAACCTTAACTAGATTCACGGCCCCGTGAAAGCTCAGGCGGGGGTTTAATTTTTCGTAATGAGATAGACGCTGATCTCGTGAAGGATGGGTCGCTGGTGTAACTATTTCAAGAGACGGGATGTAGTCCATTACATCATCTAGATGTTGTTTGGAGCATCATTTATAACAATAATTTTAACATTGAAATTAAGTTTAAAAGGTTTTCCTTCCAGAAACTTTTCCCTGAGACTGAGAAATTATAAATGATGGATAATTTTATAATCATAGATTTTATTTTACGATTTGGATAGAGCAGTGTTGTGTCTAATTCTAGAAATTCTTTGCACTCCGATTGAGGTGATTTTGCCTAAGTATTTTCCCGTTTGAAAGTCTTGCGGTGATATTACTGTATTCACTGCAGGACCACATTTAGTACCAAAACCCATGTCCATTAGTTAGGGAAGATTAGATTTATTATATTATAAAAATGTAATCAAGACATCGAAATGAAACTATATATTTTATATAATTGAAATGAAACTAATGCTTTAATTTTATTAAAGTAGATAATTTTTATAGAAACGCTATAAATGTACCTTGTAATATAGTATATATTTGGAATCTATACTATAATATTATAAAAAGGAAAGATTTGTTTTTTTGTTTGTAATGGATAAACTCAAAAACTACTTGACCGATTTTAAAAATTATTTCACCAATATAAAGCTACATTATCAGCGAGTAGCATAGGCTATATTCTATTTTGGAAATTTAATTTATTCCTCATAAAAATGTCGATAGTATATTATATAGTCGTTGGGAAAAAAAACGTTGTTGAAGGGAAAGTGGGGTTGGTGAATGGGTTGGGGGGGGTAGGGGTGAGGAGAAAGAAATAGATGTAGTGACGAGGAAAGCAAAAAAAAAAAGATTAAAATAAAATTTGGGGAAACGAGGGGAGTAA
>CABFVZ010002642.1:19383-34539 GCA_902151445.1 Timema monikensis | reverse complement strand
ATTATTATTATTATTATTAGCACCGCGTCTTACTACCCGTTCGGGTTATACGCACTTACGCTAATGTGTAATGGTAGGGTGATTGTGAGATGAAATGAAGGACCTACAGCTTAACGTGGAATCCGAACCACGGTGGTGGCCTGGCATAATAAGTAAAAATAGTTTTGTTTTTATATTGACATGATGGATGATTTTAAGCTTTATTTTACAGGATTCTTAACAATATTTTTTTACGGGGAAGGGGGCTAGTTGAGAATATAAACAGAAGGTCACCGTTTTTATATCACTTGCTAGAATTGATTCTCTGTAAAGTGGGAGAGATGTAGAACATATGGTTGGTTGTATGAATACATTAAACAAATTGGTAGTTCATTTAGCCTAAAAATATGAAAAAAATAAAGAATAGTCAGACAATGAAGTAAGGATTGACCATTTTGAATATTATGTTGATTGAAAAACAGAAGTTTAAAAATGTTTATACAATTTTAAGAATTACAATATTTGATACATTTAAAATAGCATAAAACAATTTTTTAAATAAGAATGAATACAAAGTAAGAGCAATTAAGTTAAAATGAAGATTTATTCATGGTAGATTTTAAATGATAAATTATTAGTAATATATTATTCAAAATAAAAAAAGAGAATATGATAATATTAAAAAATTATATTTATCATACATAATATATGAAACAATAGAAAATAATCAAAGAGAAAAATTGTAATGTTAAAAACATTTAAAGTATATTAAAAGACAAATAAAAATATGGTATTAACGTAAAATATAAGTGGGCCGAATTTGAAGATGCCGCTTAGAAGTTTCACTTTATATAAAATACCTCAAAATTGTAGTCAATCCTCATGCAGAACAACAAGTTGTATTGGAAAAATAAAAAGGTACGGAACACCGCACGGATTTTCTCACTCTGTTGTTTAAAAAATGAGATATTTTCTCAAAACTCGTAATATATGTGAAACGAAATGATATACACTATCAAACCCAAGCATAATTTGCGATATACTTACGTATACTATTTTTACATCCCGGTTTTAAATTTTATAATTTTATATTTAAAGATTTAATGTCCTCATTTGTATATTTGGACTAATAAAATATCGATATTAGGTCCACAAGGGTCAACACTTCGTATTAAAATTTCGACTACCGGCTAAAATCTTTGACATTTTATTAGTGTTGCACATCTTCAGGTCATCGCATTGCTATTAAATTTCTCATTCATTTATGTTGACCAATAAAATATGTAAATATTTACTATTGAATTTAAAATGATAAGAGATAAACCATTGCATTACAAACATTTCCCCTAAGACGTAAAAGAACATACATTTTGAGAGACAAACTAATATTTTAATTACTCTATGGAATTAGATAATTATTGCGTTAAACATAAGTAGTATCTCCGTACAACTAAAACTTAAAATATTGTATTAATATATTTGCCAATATCTCAGAAACTATTGATTTTATAAAAATATGTTTCAAATATTTATTTTTAATGGTGCTACAATTTTGTAATGGCAAGTTATTTAGTATCGCAAATAGTTTCGAATACATGGAAATTTCCACTGCTGTGAATTAACCTAAAATTAATTTTCATGGGAAAATGAAAATAACAATTTTATTTATAATCTTAATCAACGCTTAGATACAAATTCTAATCAAAATCGTTAAAGCCGATTTTAAGAAGGTCAATTTTTTCTCTTTTCGATCTTTATTAAATCACTTTTAATTTTAGGGATAGAGAGACACACAGACAGAAGGCCTTTCAAAACCACTTTTTAGGGTTCGGGAGCTCATGAAACGTCGACATCCATCAATACCTCGGTTTACTCGCCTCTGTGGCGTAGTTGGCTAACGCGCTTGTCGTGTTGAGCTCGGCTGCAGAGGACGGGGAGATCGAGGTTCGAATCTCGGTCGGGTGAACTGGGGGTGGTTTTTCCTAAATTGTTTTCCACTCTCCCTCCACGCAAATGCGGGTTCACTTCCTCTAATTAAACCTTCCCAATTCCTAATCCATTAGCGTAATTAGTACTTAAAGCGTATAACCCGAACGGGTAGTAAGACGCGGTGCTAAATATTATTATTATTATTATTATTATTAATACCTCGGTTTGGATTTTTTTTTTACCGTCGCAATACTTTACCATTAGTATTCGAAAAGGTAAAATTTATAATATTTTTTCGTATTGTTGACTATTATTAAGTTTATATAAATATGCTTCAAATAAAACATTTTTACCATAAATATATATACATATTTTCAGTGATAAGTAATTTCATCTATCAAAGAATTATAGAAAGATAAAAAAATTAGAATTTACGCATCAGACGGTAACTTTTAAAGTCATTCTGACGAAAAATTGAAAGTAGCCATTTTGTTTTTAATAATGATGAATGCTTATAAATGAAATTTAATTAAAATCCCTAGAGCCAATTTTGAGAAAATCGAATTTTTTTTTCTCTTTTCGCCCTTTAGTAAAACTACCCTTGATTTAAGGTTGGATATCCTATTTAAAAATTTCCTCGGGGCAACTCTATAAAAACCCTAGATGTCAATTTTTTTTAAACCCGAATGGTAAAATAGCTTCGCTCTACTTCTAGGTGCAGACAGAAAGAAATTTAAAAAATACCTTTTCGGATTCGGGGAGTCATGAAACGTCAAAATTCATCAAAATCTCGAGTTCGATTTTTTTGGCAATCACAATACTTTCTCTACCTGTAAGGTAGCGAGAAAGTAAGGAGAACTAACATTAAAAAAATAAACAATACAGTATTTAGAATTTTAAAAAATTATAAGTAACATTACTTACCTATTCTATGTGTTTATGAACTCAAATTTTATTGCCGCACTTACTTAAGTGCACCACCTATCCCTAACTTAAACTAGTTCTGTCTATTCCATATCATTACATCCTATCCCTCTCTTGAGATATTTATAACCAGCCCATCTCATTACACACTAGCCATATCTTGAGCTCATTCTATCCAATCTACCTCATTAAAACTTATCTATTTCAGGAACAATCTAATGTTCTCCTCATATCTACGTCTAGGTCCTCCCAATGATCTCTTCTCATTGGGTTTGCCAGTCAGTACCCTGAACATGGTTTTAGTTTCTTCCATTCCCGTTGCATGTCCTACCCATCGTTATCTACTAGACTTGATTATCCTAACAATGTTTTGTGACGAACACATGGAATGTAATTCATCAGTAGAGGATTAGTAGATTCATCCCATTTTGGACCAAATATCTTCCTAAGCACCTGGTTTTTGAACATCCTAGATTGGTTTTCGTCAAGTAAGCTAAGACCACGTTTCACACACAAAGAGAACAACATTTAAAATAGAATGATCTACATATCCTAATAGCTGCACTGTGCCGTTTAATGTCAACCCTTCCCTGCTCTCATGCAATACCCTAATGGCATACTACAGTATAAGGCTGGAGTAAAAATTAATGAGGAAATTCACCTTGTTTCAACCCATTATGTATTTAGAAAGTTTCTGATAAGCGGAATTCCAACCATACCCTCTCACGTGTGTCTGTAAAACATACCTCAATTAGATCAACAAGTGTTTTTTGAGTATCGCAAGATTAACTCAAATTTAATATAATTTGTGATCTTACTACCCGTTCGGGTTATACGCTTATGCACTAATGACGTTAATGGTTTTAGGAGTTAGGAAGGTTGTACTTAAAGAAAGTGGACCCACATTAGCGTTGAGGGAGACTGGAAAACAATTTTGGAATAACCATCCTCAATACACCCTACTGAGTTTCGAAACTCGATCTCCCCGTCATCTTAAGTCTAGTGCAACACGAGATTAGTGAGTTAGATCAGGTGGCCACAGAAGTGGGTTGATCAGTTGTTGATCTATTTATTCGAAATCTACACTGATTATCTCCAACTATTTCCTCAGAATTTAGGATCGTAATTTAATTTCAAAGTCTTAACTGTGATTATTTCGGTACCTTGCTCCTTTTGCGGCAGGAAGAACAACTGTTTCCCCAATTGTGTGTGGTTTATTGTCTCTCGTAATTAAGTAAGAAACATGCAGTGAGATTTCCAAACATGGTTAGTTAAGCTTGACGATTTTTTTTAAAGTTGCTGGATATAAAATTGCATGTCTTTAAACATCTTTCAAAAAATGGTAATGTTTGTATTCATGTTCAGGATGTTTAGATTTTAAATGTCTTACAAGCAATGATGGCTTCATACTACCACTAAACAGCATCTCATGACACAATACACACGTAGGACGAGGTTCATTGTTGACTATATTGGATTTATACCCACGTTTCAAGTAGGCTTCTTGATAATTTAGAACTTTATTGGGCGACTTTGTCTTGGGTGTCAGAAAGTGAATGTTTTCGTCTCTTGAAATGATTGACAAGGAGCTTGTATAACTATAAGTATCAATCCAATATTTTAGTGTTTTCACAACAAGAAGGAGCACTATCGCTATCACAATACTCTTCGACCCACGGTTTCCATGCAGGAAATTTCTTTAAGTATCTGTCCTGGTGACCTGGTGGTCTAGGTGTAAGGTGTCAGACTTCTGTGCTGGCGGCCGGGGTTCAATCCTCGGTCCCGGCACAGATTTATCTGATTTCCAAACCCTTCCTTCACCTCTGACAAAACATCTTGTGAATTTGGGGAATGACAGGCCTCCCCCGTGGTTCGGATTCCACGTTAAACTGTAGGTCCTTCATTTCATCTCACAATCACCCTACTATTACACATTAGCGTAAGTGCGTATAACCCGAACGGTTAGTAAGACGCGGGGCTAATAATAATAATAATAATTTAAGTATCTGACCATTTTGTGGTGGTCAATTTCGTTTTAAAATTAGTAGAAGCCAAAATAGCAAACAAATTAATACACCCACTACTGTTGTACTGAAGGTTACTGGTGTAGCTGTCGACCGCTTATCAAACTTGCCATTCTAGTAGATGCGCAGAATATCAATTTTCTTCTGCATGATCTATTACTCGTTTCAGAGTTCAGTCGCTAATACAATCTTGATACATGCGTTCCTCCACTGTTAGATACAGAGATTTATTCTCTACCCCTCCTAAAGTCACCATTTATCTAATTATTGTGACACTTTCTTGTCTTGTTTGGCTATTTTAGCTTTATGGGGGAATAGATAAAATACAATTCTCGAACGTACCGTAAAAATATTGTTTTCTCCTCACAAAATATTGCAAAATAATAGAGTATAAATAATAGATTAGGCCACTATAGTGATAAGGAGGCACGTCACACATTTTATCAGCAGGAAGTTCCTTATAATCCGCAACTATGTATTTTAATGGGTGCTAATGCAATGTTTTTCCTAATGATCTTCAGTTAAGAATACTTTGGTGATGCGTCTTTGTTTGCCTCAAATGTCTTCAATTAGTGTTACAGCTCCGTTGTTATTTACAAGCATAATTAGTGCGACATCAAAACAAATGGCAACTAACTTTTAAGTATTCAATTTCAATTTTTCAATATTTACAAGAATATAATAACAGGGGGATGTAATCATAGGGGATGGGCATCAGCTCAGTTAAGGTTAATACTAGAACTCCTAAGTTAGAAAATATAAACATTAAGTGATATAAGTAGTTTAAACTACTTCCAGAAGGGATAATAGACTCTAAGGACGATAAACAAAACTCACTACATTAGTTAATTAAGGACTTGAGCTTGCAATTTTCCTTGAATAAAGTCTTTGTAGAGCACATAACAATACATAAGTTATGGATTCGATTTTACAACAAACAAGGGCCAGTGCAACCTAGTGGCCGAGAGTTAAAGTTAAATACAGATTAACATTGGGTCATGCCATCTCGCGGAAGAGAGATAAGTTAAGCTACAACAAGCAATATTTTGGCCATCTATTAGCCTAGAGACCTGTTTACTAAGTTATTAAATATGGCTTTAAAATAACCAAAACACATAATCTAGTGAGAGACGAGCAAATTAACTTTAACTCGTAAAAGAGATCTCAAAAAGATAAATCAATGGTGAAAGCCCATGGAATAATTTATTTATGATAAAATATAAACTGGCCATCAAGCGACAAACTAACAATTTAAACTGTAGCATATCAAAGTGACCTCAAATAGATAAATGTAATGGCAAGAGTTCATCATAAAATATTTATGATAAAATATAAACTGGGTATCTAGTGGCATCGTGACAAGTTGAATTTACAAACAAGCGTATGACTAGCGGCTTGACTACAAGTTACTAAATAGGGGCTTAAATAACCAAACAACGCCATCTAGTGACCAAAGAATAATTAAACTTCAAAAAGATCATCGTGACCTCAAAAAGATAAATGTGATAGTACGAGCTCATCGTATATCATTAGTTACATAAGCTAAGCTTGCCATCTAGTGGCAAAAAAACAATTTAATAAATAATCAAGTCCCAAAGGATAATTTTGAAGAACATAAGGATTTAGGCTGAAAGGAATTTTGAAAATATACAGATTATATCTGCCGCAAATAGCGCTGCTTACAGTATCCCCATGGCTTCTTTGGTGCTGACTGACAGCTCACAACTGACGCCTTTGAAAAGTTACCAGACCAAATTATGTATCCCAATGCTGAATCATATCATCTGCAAAAACATGTGTTTAGCAGCTGTCACTTATGACAGTCCAAATTTAGGTATACACCTAAATGTTGACTGTCAGAAGTCAGCTGTGGGCTATCAGTCAGCACCACAGAAGCCATGGGGCTACTGTACATATACTGAAGCCAGTGCATAGAAAAGGGAATAGTATAGAAATGCTACTACAATGTCAGCAAGTAGAATCACGAAACTAGCGCTCGTAGCGTTTGCGTTTGGAACTAAAATTTGACGCGGGAAATTTGAATGTACGTCAGAGAGAAGGTATTGAAGAAATTTATTTTTAAGCCTCCGTTACAGAAAAATGGGGATTTTAACATCTGATAATTTTATTAGATTTTTTGTTTGAGATATTACACTTATTAATGAGGATAGTTTTAGGAAATTTTTTTAACTTTCATTTTGTAGGGGGAGTTTAATTCTTTTTTTTTTGCCATATTACTACCTGTTTGGGTGAGGATATACATTTTAAATACACTAATAGGGTGGTCTAATTTATAGAAAAGGTACCCACATTTGCAAGGAGGCAGTTGGAAACAATTGGTGGGTGGAGAAGGTGTCAGAATTCAAACCATTACCATCCCATCAGCAAACTAGACTAGTTGGTTGGATTTGGGATATTATAAATAAGTTTAGTAAAATGATTTTGATTAAAACTTTACTTATTAATCAAGCTTAGTCACGTTTTTTTATGACACATCATTTATATTAAAATCAAAATAGCTCTTGTGTCCATGTTTTAGCATTTTGAAAAAAAAATTACATTTGCAATTATTTGGAAAAAGCACAGTATTAAAATCTAGGCCTCTTAGCTTTAAGTTCTTTTCTACCACTAAGCATTACAATAATTAATTAATTAGTTAATTTTTCAATAAATAGTGAGCATAGTTTGTGCAAAGGCCCAAACCAAAACTATAGGATAATTTCAATTTTAATTGTAAAATACATCAATCCTATACACAATTACCTTGTATAATAGCAGTGAAAACCACGAGTCATCATAGTCATTAGCAGCTTGTGGTAAAGACTTCAATATTCACATCGTGTCTTAAAACTGACTTGTGTAAAAAGAATCTGAGCATGTGACTATTCATCGTTAGCTCACTAGTTGGGCATTGCCACACTCAAAATAAAATTTCCAGGTTTATTTTCCGATCAGTTCAAAATTGCTCCTTGGGTAGAACAGAACCATTGGGCACTTTAAAGAGGAAGTATCTGGAGTTTTTTATTGGAATTACTCACAAAGTATTTGTTTGAAGGTTTTTATTAACATAGGTTATTTTATAAATCATATTTCATTTCTCCTTTAACACACGCTTTAATAACTATAATATTATCATAGTACATTTTCATTATTTTACATAATTTACACTATGTGTGTAAGAAGCTTCGAAATGTCAAAGGTCAAATTTCCTTCGTTTTGACATCCACAATAACCTTCACATCTTTGAAGGGAGAAAATACTTGGATATATTATGAACATATTTTAAATATCTAACTAAATATAATATATTTCAATGGAAGTGCACAAAGTTCCAAAAATTTCAAAGACGAATCGAAAATCAATTGGCTTCAACTTTGATAAAAACAAATCTTGCTTTGGCACAAAAAACTATATTTTTTATTTTCATCATTTTTAGATGTTGTTTACTATATTATATTCATAACACAAAATATACAATTCTTGACAAATAAAACTTTAGATTACTCTGGTTAACAGCCATTTTGCACCATAGATAAGAACAACCAAGTCTTACTAATTGGAGTTAGCTGAATCTGAAAATAACTACAAAAAATATGGATTAGTAACAATATTTGAGTTGCAGGAGGTAATGTAATTTACTTAAATTTAGTAACTCTTATAACGCTTGTGCAATTCGTAGGTTAATCTGGGAACGCAGAAGGAGAGTAGTTTAAAACTGAGTTTGTTGGGCCAGAACCACAATAGGCAAGCAGACGTCATTTAGAGGTGCTAGCCATGGAAAAAGTGAACATTATCAAGCGACGGGATGGCCTGCTCGACAGTCATTAGGACCTTGAAAGAAGAATGTTCAACATGAACAACTAGTATATTATCTGAAATATTATAGGAAAATGTTTTAACCAACTTAATTTGTACTTTTTCAAGAAACTGAGAGTACTTTTTAAAGAAACTGGGAGTACTTTTTATATGTAGATACCAAATAATATAACCAAATTCCTAATTGTTTCGTACTAGAGAATAATAGAGATAAAGTTTTGCTCTGGGGTCAGTAAATTCTTTAGCGTTTCTTCTAACAAAGCCTAACATTTTGAATGATTTTGTAAAAGTCATATTTATATGGGGGAAGAAAGTAGGTTTGGAGTCTATAGTAATACCTAAATCTTAGATACAGGAGTTAAATAGTGATCAAATAAGATATAGCCAAATCTTTGAAAAATTCATATTTACACATTCATTCAAGTTAAGGGACAGATCATTAACCTTACACCATTCTGTGATGTTGTCCAAGACATTCTATGAAAAGTTACAATCGATTTAGTGAGTCAATTTAACGGTAAGATTATATTTTTCAGTGATCAGCCACACAACCTACTCATTTCTAATCACAAATTCTGATATAGTTTTTTAAATAGTTTATTTTCAGAACTATTACAAGACTTTGTTCATTCGACCTAACAAATATTTTCAAATATTCAATTCGAACTGGAAAAGTTGCCTTTACACACGCCTATATAACAACATATAATAATCCTTAGAACAGCTGTAAACATTATTTCAACATTAGCAAGTGATTAAATTACATCATATAACCTAGCATAATTAAAGTGTTTAGGTACTTACTTGCACTATAGCATTAGGAGCTCAAAAGTTCATCGCCACATCCACGGAAGTACACCACCTACCCCTATACTGAGATAGTTATATCCAGTCAACCTCTTTACATCCTATCCCTATCTTGATCTAGTTCTATCCAGTCAACCTCTTTACATCCTATCCCTATCTTGAGCTAGTTCTATCCAGTCAACCTCTTTATATCCTATCCCTATCTTGAGCTAGTTCTATCCAGTCCACCCCATTACATCCTATCTCTCTCAGGTCCTAATGTTATCTTCCCATTCTTATCTATGTCTTCCCAATGGTCTCTTACCATTAGGTTTACCAGTCAAAACTTTGAACGCGGTTCTAGTTGCTTCCATTCGCTCTGCATATCCTTCCCACCGTAACCTGCGAGATTGTATCCCCCTAACAATATATGGTGATGAGTACAGGGTGTGTAGCTTATCATTATGTGTCCTCCTCCACTATTCATTATATTCGTCTATTTTTGGTACGTATATTTTCCTAAATTTCTTCTCGTCCTGAAAGGTAAGAAACCATGTTTCACAACCATAAAGAACAACAGGTATAACTATTGCCTTGTATATTCTGAGTTTTACATTTCTTGACAACAGGCGAGATGCCAACAATTTACTGACTGAGAACTAACATACATTATCCGACTATACCATTTTCTCGACTTATACTCTAATATTTTTATTGTTAGTTTAAATTGTTCCTAAATATTTGAACTCATTATATCTTAGCTGCATTTAATTCATAGGAAACATATGCAATACTTGTTCCTTGATATTTAATCTTGTTGGAACCAAGGCCGTAGCTGGGGAGGGGGCTTGGGGGCTCAACCCCCCACCCATTGAAGTTTTATGAACAAAATATATATGGCTTTATTTATGGTTCAAACAATATTAAAATTAAGATACAAGTAAAGTAAAAATTAGGGGGCTCTGTTACCATAAAAAGCACTCTAGAGAGCTTCTAAAGATGTTTAGTATTTAAAAAATTATCTAGCCTTAGGCAGTTATGGTGTTGTGTTGCAAAAAACCACTTCAGATAGCTCCTAGAGTTGTTTAGTATTTAGAATTTTTCTTATCCTACGGCAGTTAGGAGTTTATGTTGTCATAAAAAAAATACTGCAGACAGCTTCTAGAGGTGTTTAATATTTATAACTTTTCCTAGCCTACGGCAATTAGGGGGTTATTTTACCATTAAAAACCACTTTGGAGATTTTCTAGAGGTGTTTAATATCCAGAATTTTTCTTAGCCTACGGCAGTCAGGGGGTTATTTTACCATAAAAACACTTCAAAGAACTTCAAAAGGTGTTTAATATTGATAATTTTTCCTAGCCTAC
Organism: Timema monikensis; assembly: GCA_902151445.1. NCBI lineage: Eukaryota > Metazoa > Arthropoda > Insecta > Phasmatodea > Timematidae > Timema > Timema monikensis. Next base: position 23,714 of record CABFVZ010002642.1, on the reverse strand, counting down.
GGCAGTTAGGAGGTTATTTTGCCATTAAAACACTTTGGAGAGCTTCTAGAGGTGTTTAATATTAAGAATTTGTCCTAGCCTCTAGCAGTAGGGAGTTATGTTGCTATAAAAACACTTCAGATAGCTTCTAGAACCGTTTATCATTTCTAGCTTCTGGCAATTGGCCTACTGGCAAGTGCCTACCAAACCCCCCTGAAGTTATTGGTTGATACGGCCTTGGTTGGAACTAATTATGGCGAATTTACAATTGCATTTTAGATTCAGGAGACAAATAAAAAATAAAGCAAAATACATTCATAAATGTCAACATAAAAGAAAATTATGGAATCATTTTATCTAGATACATTTAATGAATAATTTTGAATTAGTGCCATTTAACAAAAACAACCTCAACGTTCCTTCGTATATCTCAAACTTTGATTGGCTTAGCATTCAAAAAGTGACCTTCGCACACCCGAAGGTAGCATTCTATTTTGTAATGTCTACACCTTATCACTGGACATCAACAATGTGTTTTGTTTTTTGAACAGATAGTCCATGTTTTTGATCTTGAAACTCTTACTAGTGTCTTCTGGCTGGAATATTTACTTGATAGGGTAATCCATTTCAAGTATAAATGGTTGACCACACCAAGGGTCCATTTTGATCATAAACTAAAATTCAGAAGCGGATTTACACTATAGGCCCACTAGGCACGGGCCTAGGGGCGGCGACTTTAGGGGGTGGCACATTTTGGATAGCATTATTTTAATTTTAATATTTTGTTTTTAATAATTACGTTTAAAAATTATTGACTAACATTATTGAAATAGTTCAAGTTAAAGTCAGAACGACAGTATTTCTTTTTAAATAACTGTACTTTGCAATTACTTGTAACTGACGTCAGTCTTCCTTTCTTCATAGTGTTAAATCAAGCTACTCTAGGTCATGTACTGTACATGCCAGATTTTCTTTCGTTGAAATCCTTTTTCGAATACTAACATCCGCCCCCCTTCCCCCAAGACCTCTTTCCTCTGAAACCTCCTAAAACCCCTGAAAAAAAATTGGGGGGTGGGGGAGGGAGTGTCCCCACATATTATAATTGTGCCTAGGGGCACAATATTTTTAAATACGCCACTGCTAATATTAAGATATTTATTTCGTTTTTCTTTTAATGCAAAGTACACACCGTGACCTTTATAATTGCACTTACTATACTAGCATAAACATAACACTAAAGTGTATTTGTTGTATAAACTAATTAGATTCTATACAAAAAGGTTATATGTAAAAAGGTAATTAAATTTGAATTAGTTCTCATACAAACTAAATTCTCCAAGCTATTTGAATTAATTTAACATATTTAACTAAAATAAAGTAAGCCCTCCAGAAAACATAACAAATTATGAATAATGTTTTGAAACATTAAAACAAGAAATAACTAAAACATATTCAAAACAGTAGCTTTGTAAAAATAGAAAATCCTGTCTTAGAATTTCAGATTTATTCCAACATCACACAGTGAGTATGAGTAGCTACCAGCCCTACAGAGCAAGATAAGAACATCACCTAATGCAGAATAGTTCATGTGATTTGTTACTCAACATGTTTCAGTGAGGTTTCAAATCAAAATTTAATAATTTTAAATTCCTGTATTTTTTAAATAACCTTGTTATAAGTTTTACTATAAATCCTGTATTAGATAAAAAGGTTTTGTTGCATTTCTAAAAGTTTTTAACAAGTCAAAAAAATTAGTGTGGTTCAGTGAATTATATAATTTCATTTGTCGCTTTGTTGTGAACCAAAATATCAACCAACTAAACTTAATACACATGAATACTTGGTGTAGCTAAACACAGTTATGCTTTGCACACACGCACCAAGTTTAAGCTCAATACCAATAAAATAATACAATTTCCATATTGTGTGTCATTAGCAAAACATGTTGAGTCAGCTCCTACACTTTTGAGTGGGCTCAGCCCTGACGTGAAGAGCCAGTATAGAACACTTAAAACACTTATGAATTAAATAAACTGACGAACAGCTGAAAATCAATTTTTGGAATTTACTTATCATTTATTATTATTTATTTTTCATTATTTATTATTTTTATTACTATTATCTTTATTTTTATTATTTATTTTATTATTATTATTTTATAACTATTTTTTTATTATAGAAAATGAGGATTTAAAAAGAATTAAAGAAAGTTGTCTTTTCAGTGGCCGTTATGAGCGAAATAGCCAAAGCAATGTTTTATTGTTAATGTTGTTGAAAGGTGAGATTTAATTTAATGAATAATGCTCAAAGAATTATTGTAAAAATATCTCCTATTTTGAATATACCAAAAATTACTCAATAGTTATATATAATAGTAATAGTTAATAATATTCCACAAGCCCCGAATTATAAAAATTAAATATTTACCAACTATTTGAGTATTTGCCACTACATTTCTGACAATTCTTTATNCCCCCCCCTCTTTCCTATTTCCCAGAGTTCCATTTTAAAATTTAAAATTATCAGATTTTATGGTATGGTATAGTTAGTTATCTTTCTGCTGAATGTTGCTATATACCACACTGGCAAGTAGTTATTTCAATTAGTTTAAAAAATGTGGAATACACCCTCCCCAATTTCGTTGACTCCAACTTTTAAAATTAAGTTTTTATAACTTATTTAATATCTAAAGTAGTACTTCTACATGTTTGCAAATTGTATTGTTCTACCTAACCTAAAGTGATTTGTATATTTATAGCCCCCACACCCCATTTTCCCGGAGAAATATTTTTAGATTTCCCGTATATAAACTTTTCTGACATGGTATAGAAAAGAGTAAAAAATATAAAAAGGTATAGCTTATCAATTTGTTTCTAAAAAAAGGTTAGAAAGGTAAGTAAAACGGCTAAAAGGTGAAAAACAGTTTAAAAGGGTAAAAAGTGTGGGCAGGGCAATAAACCAATAAAGGACAAAGTGGAAAAGAGGGTTTTAATTTAGGGTAGGAAGATTAAAAAGTTGTAAAAAGAGCAAAAGGGACAAAAAATTACCCCTTTTATCCCATTGACCCATTTCCTTCCGTTTACATTTTTTGTACTAAATGTGATTTTTGACCTTTTAGTCCTTTTTAAAATTTCTACACTTTTGAAACCTTTTGGCAGTTTTACACTTTTTGCCATTTTGGCACTTTTATCCCTTGTTTCTTTTTTACTTTATTTAACTTTTTTGCCCTTTTGGGACATTTTTCCTTTTTTCTCTTTTTGTCCTTTTGATCCTTTTGGTACTTTTGCTCTTTTATAGCTTTCACCCCTCTTGTCCTATCTACGTTTATACCAATTTTTGCCCTATTTGTCCTTTTTACACTATTTGAGCATGTTCTCTTTTTCCCTTATTGCCTATTTTTACGTCTTTAACTTTTATATCCTATTTGATAAGATTGACTTTTTACATTTTTTATCACTTTTGTCACTTTTACAGTTAATACCCATTTCACCGTTTTTACCCTTTTTGGCCTAACTACTTTTTAAGAATTTTTTGAATTTTATTTTTCTCCCTTATAACCCTTTAAATTCTTTTATTCCTTTTTATACATTAACTCTCTTTCCTTCCCCTTTTTGTTAGATTAACATTTTACCCTTTATTGCACTTATTACACCTTTTTACATAAAAATTTTCAATTTTTCAATCATTAGATCAAAATCCAAATTGTTAAATATATCGAAGCATCAACTTATCCAGGTGGTCTTGAATAATTGTAATTAATTCTTGGCCTGAATCAGTTTACAAAAAGCTCATTCACAAGCGGTACTTGTCTTTGATAGCCTTGTTAAATTGTGAAAGTCCATCTTCCAAACCAATGGTCTGAAACCTGTCCTGAAAGTCCAAGGTTGTTAAAAAATCTACTAAAATATGCATATTTAAAAAAAACTTATTTCTCCTTCTAATTCCTTAAAACAAAGAACAAAACTTGATAAAATTGAAATCAGATATGTCAATGTCAAATTTAAACATATTAGCTTCGGTTGTAACTTCTTTTTTTTTCGTTCGAGAGTACCTTGAAATAAGGTATTGACACATTTATATGAATTTAATTTTTCTTTATTTCTGAAAAGTATTTGTTTTCCTAGCAGTCGTCTTAGCATCGAAATACTGATCTTTGTTTAATTGATAGGAATTTTAATTAATTTCCTAAAATGTCTTTAAAGTTTTGCTGTAAGTCTCATCGAAGAAAGTATCATCAAACGCTGTGCTCTATAAATGTTCATAGCAGTCTAGAGATTCAATTGTGAATGTTAAAATTATTTGATGATCCTGAGCAGTGGTGAAGGACCCTTATGTGTGTAAGAGGTTGGGGG